>JAMOIN010000862.1:0-25582 GCA_024666655.1 Dascyllus trimaculatus
TGGTGTGCTCGGAAGCCCGGTGAGCTGGGCTGCGGAGCCCGGTGTGCTGGGCTGAGCTGCTGGGGTTCCGTGTTGACAGGTTCTTCTGGGGAGCGGTGTGAACAGGCTCTGATGGAGAGACAGGCGGGCTGTGGTGCTGGGGGGCCCCGTGTGCTGTGCTGGGGAGCCCGTTGAGCTGGGCTGGGGAGCCCGGTATGCTGTGCTGTGCTGCTGGGGAGCCGTGTCTAAAGGCATTGCTGGGGAGTGGTTTGAAAAGGATCTGCTGGACAGCCAGGTGGGCTGTGGTGCTGGGGGGGAGCCGTGTGCCGTGCTCGGGAGGCCGGTGAGCTGGGCTGGGGAGCCCGGTGTGCTGGGCTATGGTGCTGGGGCGCCGTGTGGACAGGCTCTGCTGGGGAGTGCTTTGAACAGGCTCTGATGGAGAACCAGGCGGGCTGTGGTGCTGGGGGGCCCCGTGTGCGGTGCTGGGGAGCCCGGTGAGCTGCGCTAAGTAGCCCGTTGTGCTGGGTTTTGGTGCTGGGGAGCCGTGTTGACAGGCTCTGCTGGGGAGCCGTGTGGAAAGGCTCCGATGGAGAGCGATTCGGGCTGTGGTGTGGGGGGCCCCGTGTTCTGTGCTGGGGAGCCCATTGAGCTGGGCTGGGGAGCCCGGTGTGCTGGGCTGTGGTGCTGGGTAGCCGTGTGGATAGGCTCTGCTGGTGAGTGGTTTGAACAGGCTCTGCTGGACAGCCAGGAGGGCTGTGGTGCTGGGGGTCCCCGTGTGCTGTGCTGGGGAGCCCGGTGAGCTTGGCTGGGGAGCCCGGTGTGCTGCGCTGTGGTGCTGGGGAGCCGTGTAGACAGGCTCTGCTTCGGATTGGTGTGAACAGGACCTGATGGAGAGCCAGGCGGGCTGTGGTGCTGGGGGCCCCCGTAAGCTGTGCAAAGGAGCCCGTTGAGCTTGGCTGGGGAGCCCGTTGTGCTGGGCTATGGTGCTGGGGAGCTGTGTGGACAGGCACTGCTGGGGAGTGGTTTGAACAGGCTCTGATCGAGAGCCAGTAGGGCTGTGGTGCTGGGTGGCCCCGTGTGCTGTGCTGGGGAGCCCCTTGAGCTGGGCTGGCGAGCCCGGTGTGCCGGTTTGTGGTGCTGGGGAGCCGTGTACACAGGCTCTGCTGGGGAGCGGTGTGAACAGGCTCTGATGGAGAGCCAGGCGGGCTGTGGTGCTGGGGAGCCCGGTGAGCTGGGCAGAGGATCCCGGTGTGCTGGGCTGTGCTGCTGGGCAGCCGTGTACACAGGCTCTGCTGGGGAGCGGTGTGAACAGGCACTGATGGAGAGCCAGGCCGGCTGTGGTGCTGGGGGGCCCCTTGTTCTGTGCTGAGGAGCCCGTTGAGCTGGCCTGGGGAGCCCGGTGTGCTGGGCTGTTGTGCTGGGGAGCCGAGTGGACAGGCTCCGCTGGGGAGTGGTTTGAACAGGTTCTGCCGGAGAGCCAGGCGGGCTGTGGTGCTGGGTGCCCCAGTGTGCTGTGCTGGGGAGCCCGGTGAGCTGGGTTTGGAGCCCGGTGTGCTGGGCTGTTGTTCTGGGGAGCCGTGTGGACAGGCTCTACTGGGGAGCGTTGTGAAAAGGTTCTGATGGAAAGCCAGGCGGGCTGTGGTGCTAGGGGGCCCCGTGTGCTGTGCAGGGGAGCCCGGTGAGCTGTGCTGGGGGCCCACGTGTGCTGTACTGGGGAGTCCGGTGAGCAGGGCTGGGGAGCCCGGTGTGCTGGGCTGTGCTGCTGGGGAGCCGTGTGGACAGGCTTTGCTGAGGAGCGGTTTGAAAATGCTCTGCTGGAGAGCCAGGCGGGCTGTGGTGCTGGGGGCCCCCGTGTTCTGGGCTGGGGAGCCCGGTGTGCTGGGCTGTGCTGCTGGGGAGCCATGTGGACAAGCTCTGCTGGGGAGTTGTTTCAACAGGCTCTGCTGGAGAGCCAGGCGGGCTGTGGTGCTGAGGGGCCCCGTGTGCGCTGCTGGGGAGCCCGGTGTGCCGGGCTGTGGTGCTGGGGAGCCGTGTAGACGGGCTCTGCTGGGGAGCGGTGTTAACAGGCTCTGATGGAGAGCAAGGCGGACTGTGATGCTTTGGGGCCCCGTGTGCTGTGCTGGAGAGCCAGGTTAGCTGGGCTGGTGAGCCCGGTGAGCTGGGCTGTGGTACTGAGGAGCCGTGTAGACAGGCTCTGCTGCGGAGCGGTGTAAACAGGCTCTGATGGAGAGCCAGGCGGGCTGTGGTGCTGGGGGCCCCCGTGAGCTGTGCTCAGGAGCCCGGTGAGCTGGGAAGGGGATCCCTGTGTGCTTGGCTGTGGTGATGGGGAGCCGTGTAGACAAGCTGTGCTGTTGAGCGGTGTGTACAGGCTCTGATGGAGAGCCAGCCGGGCTGTGGTGCTGGGGGCCCCCGTGTGCTTTACTCGGGAGCCCAGTGAGCTGGGCTTCGGAGCCCAGTGTGCTGGGCTGTGGTGCTTGGAAGCCGTGTGGACAGGCTCTGCTGGGGAGAGGGTTGAACAGGCCCGGATGGAGAGCCAGGCGGGCTGTTTTGCTGTGAAGCCCCGTGTGCTGTGCAGGGGGGCCCGTGTGCTGTGCTGGGGCGCCCGTTGAGTTGGGCTGGGGAGCCCGGTGTTCTGGGCTGTGGTGCTGGGGAGCCGTGTAGACAGGCTCTGCTGGGGAGCGTTTTGAAGAGGCTCTGCTGGAGAGCCAGGCGGGCTGTGGTTCTGCGGGCCCCCGGTTGCTGTGGTGGAGAGCCCAGTGTGCTGGGCTGTGGTGTTGGGGAGCCGTGTGGACAGGCTCTGCTGGAGATCCAGGCGGGCTGTGGTGCTGGGGGCCACCGTGAGCTGGGCTGGGGAGCCCGGTGTGCTGGGCTGTGCTGCTGGGGAGCCGTGTGGAAAGGCTCTGCTGGGGAGAGTTTTGAACAGGCTCTGCTAGAGAGCCAGGCGGGCTGTGTTGCTGAGGGCCCCCGTGTGCTGTGCTGAGGAGCCCGTTGAGCTGGGCTAGGGAGCCCAGTATGCTGGGCTGTGGTGCTGGGTGGCCCCGTGTGCTGTGCTGCGGAGCCCGGTGAGATCGGATGTGGAGCCAGCTGTGCTGGGCTGTGCTGCTGGGGAGCCGTGTTGACAGGCTCTGCTGGGGAGCCTTGTGAAGAGGCTCTGCTGGAAAGCCAGGTGGGCTGAGGTGCTGGGGGGCCCCTTGTTCTGTGCTTTCGAGCCCGGTGAGCTGGGCTTGGGAGGCCAGTGTGCTGGGCTGTGCTGCTGGTGAGCCGTGTGGACCGGCTCTGCTTGGGAGTGGTTTGAACAGGCTCTGCTGGAGAGCCAGGCGGGCAGTGGTGCTGGGGGCCCCCGTGTGCTGTGCTGGGGAAGCCGGTGTGCTGTTCTGTGCTGCTGGGGAGCCGTGTGGACCGGCTCTGCTGGGGAGCCGGTGTGAACATGCTCTGCTGGAGAGCCAGGCGAGCTGTGCTGCGGTGTGCTGGGCTGTGGTGCTGGCGAGCCGTGTGGACAGGCTCTACTGGGGAGCGTTGTGAAAAGGTTCTGATGGAAAGCTAGGCGGGCTGTGGTGCTGGGGGGCCCCGTGTGCTGTGCTGGGGAGCCCGGTGAGCTGTGCTGGGGGCCCCCGTGTGCTGTGCTTGGGAGCCCGGTGAGCAGGGCTGGGGAGCCCGGTGTGCTGGGCTGTGGTGCTGGGGAGCAGTGTGGAAAGGCTCTGCTGTGGAGTGGCTTGAACAGGCTCTGCTGCAGACCAACGCGGGCTGTGGTGTTGGGGGCCCCCGTGTGCTGCGCTGGGGAGCCCGGTGAGCTGGGCTGGGTAGCCCGGTATGCTTGGCTGTGGTGCTGGATTGCCGTGTGAACAGGCTCTGCTGGGGAGTGGTTTGAACAGGTTCTGATGGAGAGCCATGCGGGCTCATGTGCTGGGCGGCCCCGTGTGCTGTGCTGGGGAGCCCGGTGTGCTGGGCTGGGGAGACCCGTGTGCTTGGCTGTTGTGCTGGGGAGCCCGGTGTGCTGGGCTGTGGTGCTGGGGAACCGTGTAGACAGGCTCTGCTGGGTACCGGTGTGAACAGGCTCTGATCGAGAGCCAGGCGGGCTGTGGTGCTGGGGGGCCCCGTGTGCTGTGCTGGGGAACCCGGTGTGCTGGGCTGTGGTGCTGGGGAGCCGTGTGGACAGGGTCTGCTGGGGAGCGGTGTGAACAGGCTAAGCTGGAGAGCCAGGAGGGCTGTGGTGCTGGGGGGCCCCGTGTGCTGTGCTGGGGAGCCCGGTGTGCTGGGCTGTTCTGCTGGGGAGCCGTGTGGACAATCTCTTCTGGGGAGCGGTGTGCACAGGCTCTGATGGAGAGCCAGGTGGGCTGTGGTGCTGGGGTGCCCCGTGTGCTGTGCTGGGGAGCCCGGTGTGCTGGGCTGTTCTGCTGGGGAGCCGGGTGGACAATCTCTTCTGGGGAGCGGTGTGGACAGGCTCTGCTGGACAGCCAGGCAGGCTGTGGTGCTGTGGGCCCCCGTGTGCTGTGCTGGGGAGCCCGTTCAGCTGGGCTGGGGAGCCCGGTGTGCTGGGCTGTGGTGCTGGGGAGTTTTTTGAACAGGCTCTGCTGGGGAGAGGGTTGAACATGCTCTGATTTAGAGCCAGGCGGGCTTTGGTGCTGGGGGCCCCCGTGTGCTGTGCTGGGGAGCCAGTTGACCTGGGCTTGGGAGCCCGGTGTGCTGGGCTGTGGTGCGTGCGAACCGTGTAGACAGGCTCTGCTGGGGAGCGGTGTGAACAGGCTCTGATGGAGAGCCAGGCGGGCTGTGGTGCTGGGGGCCCCCGTGTGCTGTGCTCGGGAGCCCGTTGAGTTGGGCTGGGGTGCCCGGTGTGCTGGGCTGTGGTGCTGGGGAACCGTGTAGACAGGCTCTGCTGCGGAGCGGTGTGAACAGGCTCTGATGGAGAGCCAGGCGGGCTGTGGTTCTGGGGGCCCCCGTGTGCTGTGCTGGGGGGCCCGTTGAGTTTGGCTGGCGAGCCCGGTGTGCTTGGCTGTGGTGCTGGCCAACCGTGTAGACAGGCTCTGCTGGGGGGCCACGTGTGCTGCTGCTGGGGAGCCCGTTGAGCCTGGCTGGGGAGCCCGGTGTGCTGGGCTGTGCTGCTGGGGAGCCGAGTGGACAGGCTCTGCTGCGGAGCGCTGTGAACAGGCTTTGATGGAGAGCCAGGCGGGCTGTGGTGCTGGTGGCCCCCGTGTGCTGTGCTGGGGAGCCCGGTCAGCTTTGCCGGGGAGCCCGCTGTGCTAGGCTGTGCTGCTGGGGAGCCGTGTGGACAGGGACTACTGGGGAGTGTATTGACCATGCTCTGCTGGGGAGCCAGGCAGGCTGTGGTGCTGGGGGCCCCCGTGTGCTGTGTTGGGGGCCCCCGTGTGCCGTGCTCGGGAGCCCGGTGTGCTGGGCTGGGGAGCCCCGTGTGCTGGGCTGTGGTGCTGGGGAGCCCGTTGTGCTGGGCTGTGGTGATGGTGAACCGTGCAGACAGGCTCTGCTGGGGAGCGGAGTGAACAGGCTCTGCTTTGGAGCGGTGTGAACAGTCTCTGATGGAGAGCCAGTCGGGCTGTGGTGCTGGGGGGCACCGTGTGCTGTGCTGGGGAGCCCGTTGAGCTGGGCTTCGGAGCCCGGTGTGTTGGGCTGTGGTGCTGGGGAGCCGTGTGGACAGGCTCTGCTGGGGAGTGGTTTGAACAGGCTCTGCTGGATAGCCAGGCGGGCTGTGGTGCTGGGGGCCCCCGTGTGCTGTGCTGCGGAGCCCGTTGAGCTGGGATGTGGAGCCCGGTGTGCTGGGCTGTGGTGGTGGGGAGCCCGGTGAGCTGGGCTGTGGTGCTGGGGAGCCGTGTGGACAGGCTCTGCTGGGGAGCCGTGTGGACAGGCTCTGGTGTGGAGGGGTGTGAACAGGCTTTGTTGGAGAGCCAGGCGGGCTATGGTGCTGGGGGGCCCCGTGTGCTGTGCTGGCGAGCCCTGTGAGCTGGGCTGGGGAGCCCAGTGTCCTGGGCTGTGGTGCTTGGGAGCCGTGTGGACTCGCTCTGCTGGGGAGTGGTTTGAACAGGCTCTGATGGAGAGCAAGGCGGGCTGTGGTGCTGGGGAGCCCTGTGAGCTGGGCAGAGGAGCCCGGTTTGCTGGGCTGTGCTGCTGGGGAGCCTTGTAGACAGGCTCTGCTGTGGAGCGGTGTGAACAGGCTCTGCTGGAGAGCCAGGCGGGCTGTGGTGCTGGGGAGCCATGTGGACAGGCTCTGCTGGGGAGTGGTTTGACAAGGCTCTGCTGGATAGCCAGGCGGGCTGTGGTGCTGGGGGCCCCCGTGTGCTGTGCTGCGGAGCCCGTTGAGCTGGGATGTGGAGCCCGGTGTGCTGGGCTGTGGTGGTGGGGAGCCCGGTGAGCTGGGCTGTGGTGCTGGGGAGCCGTGTGGACAGGCTCTGCATGGGAGTGGTGTGAACAGGCTCTGATGGAGAGCCAGGCGGGCTCTGGTGCTGGGGGGCCCAGTGTTCTGTGCTGGGGAGCCGGGTGAGCTGGGCTGGGGAGCACGGTGTGCTTGGCTGTGGTGCTGGGGAGCCGTGTAGAAGGGCTCTTCTGGGGAGCGGTGTGAACAGGCTCTGCTGGGGAGCCAGGCGGGCTGTGGCTCTGGGGGGCCCCGTGTTTTGTGCTGGGGAGCCCGTTGAGTTCGGCTGGGGAGCCCGGTGTGCTGGGCTGTTGTGCTGGGGAGCGGTGTGGACAGGCTCTGCTGGGGAGTGGTTTGAACAGTCTCTGCTGGAGAGCCAGGCAGGCTGTGGTGCTGCGGGGCCCCGTGTGCTGTGCTGGGGAGCCCGTTGAGCTGGGCTGGGGAGCCCGGTGTGCTGGGCTTTTGTGCTGGGAAGCCGTGTAGACAGGCTCTGCTGCGGAGGGGTGTGAACAGGCCCTGATGGAGAGCCAGGCGGGCTGTGGTGCTGGGGGCCCCCGTGAGCTGTTCTCAGGAGCCCGGTGAGCTGGGCTGGGGATCCCTGGGTGCTGGGCTGTGGTGATGGGGAGCCGTGTAGACAGGCTGTGCTGTTGAGCGGTGCGAACAGGCTCTGATGGAGAACCAGCCGGGCTGTGGTGCTTGGGGCCCCCGTGTGCTGTACTCTGGATCCCAGTGAGCTGGGTTTCGGAGCCCAGTGTGCTGGGCTATGGTGCTGGGAAGCCGTGTGGACAGGCTCTGCTGGGGAGAGGGTTGAACAGGCTCTGATGGAGAGCAGGGCAGGCTTTTGTGCTGGGAAGCCCCGTGTGCTGTGCTGGGGGGGCCGGTGTGCTGTGCTGGGGAGCCCGTTGAGTTGGGCTGGGGAGCCCGGTGTGCTGGGCTGTGCTGCTGGGGAGCCGTGTAGACAGGCTCTGCTCGGGAGAGGGTTGAACAGGCTCTGATGGAGAGCCAGGCGGGCTGTGGTGTGGGGGTTCCCCTTGTGCTGTGCTGGGGAGCCCGGTGAGCTGGGCTGGGGAGCCCGGTGTGCTGGGCTATGCTGCTGGGGAGCCGTGTGTACAGGCTCTGCTGGGTTGTGGTTTCAACAGGATCTGCTGGAGAGCCAGGCGGACTGTGGTGCTGGGGTGCCCCGTGTGCCGTGATCGGGAGCCCGGTGAGAAGGGCTGGGGAGCCTGGTGTGTTGGGCTTTGCTGCTGGGGAGCCGTGTAGACAGGCTCTTCTGGGGAGCGGTGTGAAGAGGCTCTGATGGAGAGCCAGGCGGGCTGTGGTGCTGGGAATCCCCGTGTGCTGTGCTGCGGGGCCCCGTGTGCTGTGCTGGGGAGCCCGGTGTGCTGGGCTGTGGTGCTGGGGAGGCGTGTGGACAGGCTCTGCTGGGGAGCGGAGTGAACAGGCTCTGATGGAGAGCCAGGCGGGCTGTTGTGCTGGGAAGCCCCGTGTGCTGTGCTGGGGGGCCCCGTGTGCTGTGCTGGGGATCCCGTTGAGCTGGGCTGGGGAGCCCGGTGTGCTGGGCTGGGGTTCTGGGGAGCCGTGTGGACAGGCTCTTCTGGGGAGTGGTTTGAACAGGCTCTGCTGGAGAGCCAGGTGGGCTGTGGTGTTGGGGGCCCCCGTGTGCTGTGCTGGGCAGCCCGCTGAGCTGGGCTGTGCTGCTGGGGAGCCGTGTAGACAGGCTCTGCTGGGGAGAAGGTTGACCAGGCTCTGCTGGAGAGCAAAGCACGCTGTGTTGCTGGGGGCCCCCGTATGCTGTGCTGGGGAGCCTGGTGAGCTGGGCTGGGGAGCCCGATTAGCTGTGCTGGGGAGCCCGTTGAGCTGGGCTGGGGAGCCCGGTGTGCTTGGCTGTGGTGCTGGGGAGCCGCGTGGACAGGCTCTGCTGGGGAGTGGTTTGAACAGGCTCTGCTGGATAGCCAGGCAGGCTGTGGTGCTGGGAAGCCCCGTGTGCTGTGCTGTGGGGCCCCGTATGCTGTGCTGGGGAGCCCGGTGAGCTGGGCAGAGTAGCCCGGTGAGCTGGGCAGAGTAGCCCGGTGAGCTGGGCTGTGGTGCTGGGGAGCCGTGTTGACAGGCTCTGCCGGGGAGCGGTGAGAAAAGGCTCTAATGGAGAGCCAGCCGGGCTGTGGTGCTGGGGGCCCCCGTGTGCTGTGCTCGGGAGCCCAGTGAGCTGGGCTTCGGATCCCAGTGTGCTGGGCTGTGGTGCTGGGAAGCCGTGTGGACAGGCTCTGATGGGGAGAGGGTTGAACAGGCTCTGATGGAGAGCCAGGAGGGCTGTGGTTCAGGGGAGCCCGGTGAGCTGTGCTGGGGGCCCCCGTGTGCTGGGCTGGGGAGCCCGGTGTGCTGGGCCGTGGTGCTGGGGAGCAGCGTGGAAAGGCTCTGCTGGGGAGCGGTGTGAACAGGCTCTGATGGAGAGCCAGGCTGGCTGTTGTGCTGGGGAGCCCCGTGTGCTGTGCTGGGGAGCCCGTTGAGCTGGGCTGGGGAGCCCGGTTTGCTGGGCTGTTCTGCTGGCAAGCCGTGTGGACAGGCTCTTCTGGGGAGCGGTGTGGACAGGCTCTGCTGGACAGCCAGGCAGGCTGTGGTGCTGGGGGCCCCCCGTGTGCTGTGCTGGGGAGCGCGGTGAGCCCGGCTGGGGAGCCCGGTTTCCTAGGGTGTGCTGCTGGGGAGCCGTGTGGACCGGCTCTGCTGAGGAGCGGTGTGAACGGGCTCTGATGGAAAGCAAGGCGGGCTGTGGTGTTGGGGGTCCCCGTGTGCTGTGCTGGGGGCCCCCGTGTGCTGTGCTGGGGAGCCCGGTGTGCTGGGCTGTGCTGCTGGGGAGCCGTGTGGACAGGCTCTGCTGGGTAGTGTTTTGATCAGGCTCTGCTGGAGAGCCAGGCGGGCTGTGTTGCTGGGGGCCCCCGTATGCTGTGCTGGGGAGCCCGGTGTGCTGGGCTCTGGTGCTGGGGGGCCCCGTGTGCTGTGCTGCGGAGCCCGGTGATATCGGCTATGGAGCCCGGTGTGCTGGGCTGTGCTGCTGAGTAGCCCTGTAGACAGGCTCTGCTGGGGAGCGGTGTGAACAGGCTCTGATGTAGAGCCAGGTGGGCTGTGGTGCTGGGGGGCCCTGTGTGCTGTGCTGGGGAGGCCGGTGAGCTGGGCTGGGGAGGCCAGTGTGCTGGACTGTTCTGCTGGGGAGCCGTGTGGACCTGCTCTGCTTGGGAGTGGTTTGAACAGGCTCTGCTGGAGAGCCACGCGGGCCGTGGTGGTGGGGGCCCCCATGTGCTGTGTTGGGGAACCCGGTGTGGTGGGCTGGGGAGGCCAGTGTGCTGGGCTATGCTGCTGGGGAGCCGTGTAGACAGGCTCTGCTGGGGAGCGGTGTAAAGAGGCTCTGCTGGAGAGCCAGGCGGCCTGTGGTTCTGGGGGCCCCCGTGTCAAGTTCTGGGGAGCCCGGTTAGTTGGGCTGGGGAGCCTGGTGAGCCGTGTAGACAGGCTCTGCTGGGGAGTGGTTTCAACAGACTCTGCTGGAGAGCCAGGCGGGCTGTGGTGCTGGGGGGCCCCGTGTGCCTTGCTGGGGAGCCTGGTGAGATCGGCTGGGGAGCCCGGTGTGCTGGGCTGTGCTGCTGGGGAGCCCTGTGGACAGGCTCTGCTGGGGAGCGGTGTTAACAGACTCTGCTGGAGAGCCAGGCGGCCTATGGTTCTGGGGGGCCCCGTGACCAGTGCTGAGGAGACCTGTTAGCTGGGCTGGGGAGCCCAGTGTGCTGGGCTGTGGTGCTGGGGAGCCGTGTAGACAGGCTCTGCTGGGGAGCGGTGTGAACAGGCTCTGCTGGGGAGCGGTGTGAACAGGCACTGATGGAGAGCCAGGCGGGTTGTGGTGATGGGGGGCCCCGTGTGCCGTGCTCGGGAGCCCGGTGAACTGGGCTGGGGAGCCCGGTGTGCTGGGCTGTTCTGCTGGGGAGCCGTGTTGACAGGCTCTGCTGGGGAGCGGTGTGAACAGGCTCTGCTGGGGAGTGGTTTGAACAGGTTCTGCTGGACAGCCAGGCGGGCTGTGGTGCTGGGGTGCCCCGTGTGCTGTGCTGGGGGGCCCCGTGTGCTGTGCTGGGGAGCCCGGTGTGATGGACTGTGGTGCTGGGGAGCCGTGTAGACGGGCTCTGCTGGGGAGCTGTATGAACAGGCTCTGATGGAGAGCAAGGCGGGCTGTGGTGCTGGGGGGCCCCGTGTGCTGTGCTGGAGAGCCAGGTGAGCTGGGCTTGGGAGCCCGGTGAGCTGGGCTGTGGTGCTGGGGAGCCGTGTAGACGGGCTCTGCTGGGGAGCTGTATGAACAGGCTCTGATGGAGAGCCAGGCGGGCTGTGGTGCTGGGAGGCCCCAGTGTGCTGTGCTCGGTAGCCCGGTTAGCTGGGCTGCGGGGCCCGGTGTGCTGGGCTTAGCTGCTGGGCTGCCGTGTAGACAGGCTCTGCTGGGGAGTGGTTTGAACAGGCGTTGATGGAGAACAACGCGGGCTATGGTGCTGGGGGGCCCCGTGTGCTGTGCTGCGCAGCCCGGTGAGATCAGTGGGGGAGGCCAGTGTGCTGGGCTGTGCTGCTGGGGAGCCGTGTTGACCGGCTCTGCTTGGGAGTGGTTTGAACAGGCTCTGCTGGAGAGCCAGGCGGGCCGTGGTGCTGGGGGCCCCCGTGTGCTTTGCTGTGGAACCCGGTGTGCTTTTCTGTGCTGCTGTGGAGCGGTGTGAACAGGCTCTGATGGAGAGCCAGGCGGGCTGTGGTGCTGGGGGCCCCCGTGTGCTGTGCTGGGGAGCCCGGTGAGATGGGCTGGGGAGCCCGGTGTGCTGGGCTGTGGTGCTGGGGAACCGTGTAGACAGGCTCTGCTGGGGAGCGGTGTGAACAGGCTCTGATGGAGAGCCAGGCTTGCTGTTGTGCTGGGGGGCCCCGTGTGCTGTGCTGGGGAGCCCGTTGAGCTGGGCTGGGGAGCCCGGTTTGCTGGGCTGTTCTGCTGGCAAGCCGTGTGGACAGGCTCTTCTGGGGAGCGGTGTGGACAGGCTCTGCTGGACAGCCAGGCAGGCTGTGGTGCTGGGGGCCCCCCGTGTGCTGTGCTGGGGAGCGCGGTGAGCCCGGCTGGGGAGCCCGGTTTCCTAGGGTGTGCTGCTGGGGAGCCGTGTGGACCGGCTCTGCTGAGGAGCGGTGTGAACGGGCTCTGATGGAAAGCAAGGCGGGCTGTGGTGTTGGGGGTCCCCGTGTGCTGTGCTGGGGGCCCCCGTGTGCTGTGCTGGGGAGCCCGGTGTGCTGGGCTGTGCTGCTGGGGAGCCGTGTGGACAGGCTCTGCTGGGTAGTGTTTTGATCAGGCTCTGCTGGAGAGCCAGGCGGGCTGTGTTGCTGGGGGCCCCCGTATGCTGTGCTGGGGAGCCCGGTGTGCTGGGCTCTGGTGCTGGGGGGCCCCGTGTGCTGTGCTGCGGAGCCCGGTGATATCGGCTATGGAGCCCGGTGTGCTGGGCTGTGCTGCTGAGTAGCCCTGTAGACAGGCTCTGCTGGGGAGCGGTGTGAACAGGCTCTGATGTAGAGCCAGGTGGGCTGTGGTGCTGGGGGGCCCTGTGTGCTGTGCTGGGGAGGCCGGTGAGCTGGGCTGGGGAGGCCAGTGTGCTGGACTGTTCTGCTGGGGAGCCGTGTGGACCTGCTCTGCTTGGGAGTGGTTTGAACAGGCTCTGCTGGAGAGCCACGCGGGCCGTGGTGGTGGGGGCCCCCATGTGCTGTGTTGGGGAACCCGGTGTGGTGGGCTGGGGAGGCCAGTGTGCTGGGCTATGCTGCTGGGGAGCCGTGTAGACAGGCTCTGCTGGGGAGCGGTGTAAAGAGGCTCTGCTGGAGAGCCAGGCGGCCTGTGGTTCTGGGGGCCCCCGTGTCAAGTTCTGGGGAGCCCGGTTAGTTGGGCTGGGGAGCCTGGTGAGCCGTGTAGACAGGCTCTGCTGGGGAGTGGTTTCAACAGACTCTGCTGGAGAGCCAGGCGGGCTGTGGTGCTGGGGGGCCCCGTGTGCCTTGCTGGGGAGCCTGGTGAGATCGGCTGGGCAGCCCGGTGTGCTGGGCTGTGCTGCTGGGGAGCCCTGTGGACAGGCTCTGCTGGGGAGCGGTGTTAACAGACTCTGCTGGAGAGCCAGGCGGCCTATGGTTCTGGGGGGCCCCGTGACCAGTGCTGAGGAGACCTGTTAGCTGGGCTGGGGAGCCCAGTGTGCTGGGCTGTGGTGCTGGGGAGCCGTGTAGACAGGCTCTGCTGCGGAGTGGTGTGATCAGGCTCTGATGGAGAGCCAGGCGGGCTGTGCTGCGGTGTGCTGGGCTGGGGTGCTGGGGAGCCGTGTGGACAGGCTCTGCTGGAGAGCCAGGCGGGCTGTGGTGCTGGGGGCCCCCGTGTGCTGTGCTGCTGAGAACGGTGAGCTGGGCTGGGGAGCCCGGTGTGCTGGGCTGTGGTGCTGGGGAGCCGTGTGGACAGGCTCTGCTGGGGAGCGGTTTGAGCAGGCCCTGCTGGAGAGCCAAGCGGGCTGTTGTGCAGGGGGGCCCCGTGTTGTTTGCTGGGGGCCCCCGTGTGCTGTACTGTGGTGCCCCGTGTGCTGGGCTGTGCTGCTGGTGAGCCGTGTGTACAGGCTCTGCTGCAGAGTCTGGCGGGCTGTGGTGCTGGGGGCCGCCGTGTGCTGTGCTGTAGAGCCTGGTGAGCTGCGCTGGGGAGCCTGGTGTTCTGGGCAGTGCTGCTGGGGAGCCATGCATACTGGCTCTGATGGGGAGAGGGTTGAACAGGCTCTGATGGAGAGCCAGGAGGGCTGTGGTTCAGGGGAGCCCGGTGAGCTGTGCTGGGGGCCCCCGTGTGCTGGGCTGGGGAGCCCGGTGTGCTGGGCCGTGGTGCTGGGGAGCAGCGTTGAAAGGCTCTGCTGGAGAGCCAGGCGGGCTGTTGTGCTGGGGAGCCGTGCGGACAGGCTCTGCTGGGGAATGGTTTGAAGAGGCTCTGCTGGAGAGCCAGGTAGGCTGTGGTGCTGGGGGCCCCCGTGTGCCGTGCTGGGGAGCCCGGTGAGCTGGGCTGGGGAGCCCGGTGTGCTGGGCTGTGCTGCTGGGGAGCCGTGTGGACAAGCTCTGCCCGGGAGCTGTCTGAACAGGCTCTGATGGAGAGCCAGGCGGGCTGTGGTGCAGGGGAGCCCGGTTTGCTGGGTTGGGGAGCCCGGTGTGCTGGGCTGTTCTGCTGGGGAGCCGTGTGGACCGGCTCTGCTGTGGAGCGGTGTGAACAGGCTCTGCTGGAGAGCCAGGGGGGCTGTGGTGCTGGGGTGCCCCGTGTGCTGTGCTGGGGAGCCCTGTGAGATCGGCTTGGGAGCCCGGTGTGCTGGGCTGTGGTGCTGGGGAGCCCTGTGGACAGGCTCTGCTGCGGAGCGGTGTGAACAGGCTCTGCTGGAGAGCCAGGCAGCCTGTGGTTCTGGGGGCCCCCGTGTCCAGTGCTGGGGAGCCCGGTGTGCTGTGCTGTGGTGCTGGGGAGCCGTGTAGACAGGCTCTGCTGGGGAGCCATTCGGGCTGTGGTGCTGGGGGGCCCCGTGTGCTGTGCTGGGGAGTCCGGTGAGCTGGGCAGTGCTGCTGGCGAGCCGAGTGGACAGGCTCTGCTGGAGAGACTGGCGGGCTGTTGTGCTGGGGGCCCCCGTGTGCTGTGCTGTGGAGACCGCTGAGCTGGGCAGTGCTGCTGGGGAGCCGTGCATACTGGCTCTTCTGGGGAGCTGTGTGAACAGGCTCTGCTGGAGAGCCAGCCAGGCTGTGGTGCTGGGGGCCCCCGTGTGCTGTGATGGGGAGCCCGTTGAGCTGGGCTGGGGAACCCGGTGTGCTGGGCTGTGCTGCTGGGGAGCCCTGTGGACAGGCCCTGCTGGGGAGTGGTTTGAACAGGCTCTGATGGAGAGCCAGGCGGGCTGTGGTGCTTGGGGCCCCCGTGTGCTGTGCTGGGGAACCCGGCGTGCTGGGCTGTGCTGCGGGGGAGCCGTGTAGACAGGCTCTGCTGGGGAGAAGTGTGAACAGGCTCTGCTGGAGAGACAGGCGGGCTGTGGTGCTGGGGAGCCGTGTGGACAGGCTCTGCTGGGGAGTGGTTTGAACAGGCTCTGCTGGAGAAACAGGCAGGCTGTGGTGCTGGGGGCCCCCGTGTGCTGTGCTAGGGAGCCCGGTGAGCTGGGCTGGGGAGCCCGGTGTGCGGGGCTGTGCTGCTGGGGAGCCGTGTGGACAAGCTCTGCTGGGGAGCGGTCTGAACAGGCTCTGATGGAGAGCCAGGCGGGCTGTCATGCTGAGGGCACCCGTGTGCTCTGCTGGGGAGCCTGGTGAGCTGCGCTGGGGAGCCTGGTGCTCTGGGCAGTGCTGCTGGGGAGCCGTGCATACTGGCTGTGATGGGGAGAGGGTTGAACAGGCTCTGATGGAGAGCCAGGCGGGCTGTGGTTCAGGGGAGCCCGGTGAGCTGTGCTGGGGGCCCCCGTGTGCTGGGCTGGGGAGCCCGGTGTGCTGGGCCGTGGTGCTGGGGAGCAGCGTGGAAAGGCTCTGCTGGGGAGCGGTGTGAACAGGCTCTGATGGAGAGCCAGGCGGGCTGTGGTGCTTTGGGCCCCCGTGTGCTGTGCTGGGGAGCCCTGTGAGATCGGCAAGGGAGCCCGGTGTGCTGGGCTGTGGTGCTTGCGAACCGTGTAGACAGGCTCTTCTGGGGAGCGGTGTGAACAGGCTCTGATGGAGAGCCAGGCGGGCTTTGGTGCTGGGGGCCCCCGTGTGCTGTGCTGAGGAGCCCTTTGAGATCGGCATGGGAGCCCGGTGTGCTGGGCTGTGGTGCTTGCGAACCGTGGAGACAGGCTCTGCTGGGGAGTGGTTTGAACAGGATCTGCTGCAGAGCCAGGCGGGCTGTGGTTCTGAGGGGCCCCGTGTGCTGTGCTGGGGAGCCCGGTGAGCTGGGTTGTGGTGCTGGGGAGCCGTGTGGACAGGCTCTGCTGGGTAGCGGAGTGAACAGGCTCTGATGGAGAGCCAGGCGGGCTGTGGTGCTGGGAAGCCCCGTGTGCTGTGCTGGGGAGCCCGGTGAGCTGGGCAGTGCTGCTGGTGAGCCGAGTGGGCAGGCTCTGCTGGAGAGCCTGGCGGGCTGTGGTGCTGGGGGCCCCCGTGTGCTGTTCTCTGGAGCCCACTGAGCTGGGCAGTGCTGCTGGGGAGCCGTGCATACTGGCTCTTCTGGGGAGCTGTAAGAACAGGCTCTGCTGGAGAGCCAGCCAGGCTGTGGTGCTGGGGGCCCCCGTGTGCTGTGCTGGGGAGCCCGGTGAGCTGGGCTGGGGAGCCCGGTGTGCTGGGCTGTGGTGCTGGGGAGCCGTGTGGACAGGCTCTACTGGAGAGCGGTGTGAAAATGCTCTGATGGAGCGCCAGGCGGGCTGTGGTGCTTGGGGGCCCCGTGTGCTGTGCTGGGGGGCCCGGTGAGCTGTGCTGGGGAGCCCGGTGTGCTGGGCTGTGGTGCTGGGGAGCAATGTGGAAAGGCTCTGCTGGGGAGCGGTGTGAACAGGCTCTGATGGAGCGCCAGGCGGGCTGTGGTGCTGGAGGACCCCGTGTGCTGGGCTGGGGAGCCCAGTGTGCTGGGCTGTGGTGCTGTGGAGCCGTGTGGACAGGCTCTCCTGGGGAGAGGTTTGAAAAGGCTCTGCTGGACAGCCAGGCGGGCTGTGGTGCTGGGGGCCCCCGTGTGCTGTGCTGGGGGGCCCCGTGTGCTGTGCTTGGGAGCCCGGTGTGCTGGGCTGTTGTGCTGGAGAGCCGTGTGGACAGGCTCTCCTAGGGAGCCAGGCGGGCTGTGGTGCTGGGGGCCCCCGTGTGCTGTGCCGGGGAGCCCGGTGAGCTGGGCTGGAGAGCCCGGTGTGCTCTGCTGTGGTGCTGGGGAGCCGTGTGCTGTGCTGGGGGGCCCGGTGAGCTGGGCTGGGGAGCCCGGTGTGCTGGGCTGTGGTGCTGGGAAGCCGTGTGGACAGGCTCTGCTGGGGAGCGGTGTGAACAGGCCATGATGGATAGCCAGGCGGGATGTGGTGCTGGTGGCCCCCGTGTGCTGTGCTGGGGAGCCCGCTGTCATAGGCTTTGCTGCTGGGGAATCGTGTGGACAGGGACTGCTGGGGAGTGGTTTGAACAGGCTCTGCTGGGGAGCCAGGCGGGCTGTGATTCTGGAGGCACTCGTGTGCAGTGCTGGGCAGCCCGGATAGCTGTGCTGGGGAGCCTGGTGAGCTGGGCTGTGCTGCTGGGGAGCCGTGTGGACAGGCTCTGCTGGGGAATGGTTTGAACAGGCTCTGATGGAGAGCCAGGCGGGCTGTGGTGCTGGGGGGCCCCTTGTGCTGTGCTGGGGGCCCCGGTGAGATGGGCTGGGGATCCCGGTGTGCTGGGCTGAGCTGCTGGGTTGCGGTTTGGACAGGGTCTGCTTGGACGCGGTGTGAAAAGGCTCTGATGGAGAGCCAGGCGCGCTGTGGTGCTGGGGGCTCCCGTGTGCTGTGCTGGGGAACCCGGTTAGCTGGGCTGTGCTGCTGGGGAGCCGTGTCGACAGGCTCTGCTGGGGATTGGTTATAAATGGCTATGATGGAGAGCCAGGCGGGCTGTGGTGCTGGGGGGCCCCTTGTGCTGTGCTGGGGGGCCCGGTGAGTTGGGCTGGGGAGCCCGGTGTGCTGGGCTGACCTGCTGGGGTGCCGTTTGGACAGGGTCTGCTGGGAAGCGGTGTGAAAAGGCTCTGATGGAGAGCCAGGCGGGCTGTGGTTCTGGGGGGCCCCCGTGTGATCTGCTCGGTAGCCCGGTCAGCTGGGCTGCGGGGCCCGGTGTGCTGGGCTGAGCTGCTGGGGTGCCGTGTGGACAGGGTCTGCTGGGAAGCGGTGTTAACACGCTCTGATGGAGACCCGGGCGGGCTGTGGTGCTGGGGGCCCCCGTGTGCTGTGCTCGGTAGCCCGTTGAGCTGGGCTGGGGAGCCCGGTGTGCTGGGCTGTGATGCTGGGTTGCCGTGTGGACAGGCTCGGTTGGGGAGTGGTTTGAACAGGCTCTGATGGAGAGCCAGGCGGGCTGTGGTGCTGGGGAGCCCGGTGAGCTGGGCAGAGGACACCGGTGTGCTGGGTTGTGGTGCTGGGGAGCCGTGTGGAAAGGCTCTGCTGGGGAGCGGTGTGAAGAGGGTGAAATGGAGAGTCAAGCGGGCTGTGGTGCTGGGGGCCCCCATGTGCTGTGCTGGGGAGCCCGGTGAGCTTGGCTGGGGAGCCCAGTGTGCTGGCCTGTGCTGCTGGGGAGCCGTGTGGACAGGCTCTTCTGCGGAGCGCTGTGACCAGGCTCTGAGGGAGAGTCAGGCGGGCTGTGGTGCTGGGGGGCCCCGTGTGCTGTGCTGGGGAGCCCGGTGAGCTGGGCTGGGGAGCCCGGTGTGCTGGATTGTTGTGCTGGGGAGCCGTGAAGACAGGCTCTGCTGTGGAGGGGTGTGAAGAGGCTTTGTTGGAGAGCCAGGCAGGCTATGGTGCTGGGGAGCACGGTGACCTGGGCTGTGGTGCTGGGGAGCCGTGTAGACAGGCTCTGATGGAGAGCCAGGCGGGCTGTGGTGCTGGGGGGCCCCGTGTGCTGTGCTGGGGAGCCCGTTGAGTTGGGCTGGGGAGCCCGGTGTGGTGGGCTGTGGTGCTGGGGAGCCGTGTGGACAGGCTCTTCTGGGGAGAGGGTTGAACAGGTTCTGATGGAGAGCCAGGCGGGCTGTGGTGCTGGGGGGACCCGTGTGCTGTGCTGGGGAGCCCGGTGTGCTGGGCTGTGGTGCTGGGGAGCTGTGTGGACAGGCTCTGCTGGGGAGATGGTTGAACAGGCTCTGATGGAGAGCCAGGCGGGCTGTGGTTCAGGGGAGCCCGGTGAGCTGTGGTGGGGGCCCCCGTGTGCTGTGCTGGGGAGCCGGGTGAGCAGGGCTGGGTAGCCCGGTTTGCTGGGCTGTGGTGCTGGGGAGCCGTGTGGACAGGCTCTGCAGGGGAGCGGTGTGAACAAGATTTGATGGAGAGCCAGGCGGGCTGTGGTGCTGGGGGACCCCGTGTTCCTTGCTTGGGAGCCCGTTGAGCCTGGCTGGGGAGCCCGGTGTGCTGGGCAGTGGTGCTGGGGAGCCGTGTAGACAGGCTCTGCTTTGGAGCCATTCGGGCTGTGGTGCTGGGGGGCCCCGTGTGCTGTGCTGGGGAGCCCGTTGAGCTGGGCTGGGGAGCCCGGTGAGCTGGGCTGGGGAGCCCGGTGTACTGGGCTGTGGTGCTGGAGAGCCGTGTGGACATGCTCTGCTGGGGAGCGGTTTAAAAAGGCTCTGCCGGAGAGCCAGGCGGGCTGTGGTGCTGGGGGCCCGCATGTGCTGTGCTGGGTAGCCCGGTGTGCTGGGCTGTGCTGCTGGGGAGCCGTGTGGACAGGGTCTGATGGGGAGCGGTTTGAAAAGGCTCTGATGGAGAGCCATGTGGGCTGTAATGCTGGGGGGCCCCGTGTGCTGTGCTGGGGAGCCCGGTGAGCTGGGCTGGGGAGGCCAGTGTGCTGGGCTGTGCTGCTGGGGAGCCGTGTGGACCGGCTTTGCTTGGGAGTGGTTTGAACAGGCTCTGCTGGAGAGCCACGCGGGCTGTGGTGCTGGGGGCCCCGTGTGCTGTGCTGGGGAGCCCGGTGAGCTGGGCCTGGGAGCCCGGTGTGCTGGGCTGTGGTGCTGGGGAGCCATGTAGACAGGCTCTGCTGGGGAGCGGAGTGAACAGGCTCTGCTGGGGAGCGGTGTGAACAGTCTCTAATGCAGAGCCAGGCGGGCTGCGGTGCTGGGGGCCCCGTGTGCTGTGCTGGTGAGCCCGGTGAGCTGGGCCTGGGAGCCCGGTGTTCTGGGCTGTGTTGCTGTTGAGCCGTGTAGACAGGCTGTGCTTGGGAGTGGTTTGAACAGGCTCTGCTGGAGAGCCAGGGGGGCTGTGGTGCTGGGGGCCTCCCGTGTGCTGTGCTGGGGAGCCCGGTGAGCTGGGCTGGGGAGCCCGGTGTCCTAGGGTGTGCTGCTGGGGAGCCGTGTGGAAAGGCTCTGCTGAGGAGCGGTGTGAACAGGCTCTGATGGAAAGCCATGCGGGCTGTGGTGTTGGGGGCCCCCGTGTGCTGTGCTGGGGAGCCCGGTGAGCTGGGCTGGGGAGCCCGGTGTTCTAGGCTGTGCTGCTGCGGAGGCTTGTCGACAGGCTGTGCTGGGGAGTGGTTTGAACAGGCTCTACTGGAGAGCAACGCGGGCTGTGGTGCTGGGGGCCCCCGTGTGCTGTTCTGGGGGCCTCTGTGTGCTGTGCTTGGGGCCCCCGTGTGCTGTGCTGGTGGCCCCCGTGTGCTGTGCTTGGGAGCCCGGTGTGCTGGGCTGTGCTGCTGGGGAGCCGTGTGGACAGGCTCTGCTGCAGAGTCTAGCGGGCTGTGGTGCAGGGGGGCCCCGTGTGGTTTGCTGGAGGCCCCCGTGTACTGGGCTGTGGAGGCCAGTTCGCTGGGCTGTGCTGCTGGGGAGCCGTGTGGACAGGCTCTACTGGGTAGAGGGTTGAACAGGCTCTGCTGGAGAGCCAGGCGGGCTGTGGTGCTGGGGGCGCCCGTGTGCTGTGCTGGGGAGTCCGGTGAGCTGGGCTGGGGAGCCCAGTGTGCTGGGCTGTGGTGCTGGGGGGTCCCGTGTGCTGTGCTGCGGAGCCCGGTGAGATCGGCTGTGGAGCCTGGTGTGCTGGGCTGTGCTGCTGGGGAGCCGTGTGGACAGGCTCTGCTGGGTAGCGGTGTGAAGAGGCTCTGCTGGAAAGCCAGGTGGGCTGAAGTGCTGGGGGGCCCAGTGTGCTGTGCTGGGGAGCCCGGTGAGCTGGGCTTGGGAGGCCAGTGTGTTGGGCTGTGCTGCTGTGGAGCCGTGTGGACCGGCTCTGCTTGGGAGTGGTTTGACCATGCTCTGCTGGAGAGCCAGGCGGGCCGTGGTGCTTGGGGCCCCCGTGTACTGTTCTGGGTAACCCGGTGTGCTGTTCTGTGCTGCTGGGGAGCCGTGTGGAACGGGTCTGCTGGGGAGCGGTGTGAAAAGGCTCTGCTGGAGAGCCAGGCAGCCTGTGTTGCGGTGTGCTGGGCTGTGCTGCTGGGGAGCCGCGTAGACAGTCTCTGCTAGGGAGCGGTGTGAACAGGCTCTGATGGAGAGCCAGGCGGGCTGTGGTGCTGGGGGCCCCCGTGTGCTCTGCAACGGAGCCCGGTGAGCAGGGCTGGGGAGCCCGGTGTGCTGGGCTGTGGTGCTGGGGAGCCGTGTGGAAAGGCTCTGCTGGGGAGCGGTGTGAAGAGGCTCTAATGGAGAGCCAGGCTGGCTGTGGTGCTGGGGGCCCCCGTGTGCTGTGCTGGGGAGCCCGGTGAGCTGGGCTGGGGATCCCGGTTTGCTGGGCTGTGGTGCTGGGGAGCCGTGTCGACAGGCTCAGCCTGGGAGCGGTGTGAACAGGCTCTGATGGAGAGCCAGGCGGGCTGTGGTGCTGGGTTTTCCCATGTGCTGTGCTGTGGAGCCCGTTGAGCTGCGCTTGGGAGCCCGGTGTTCTGGGCTGTGGTGCTGGGGAGCCGTGTGGACAGGCTCTGCTGGGGAGAGGGTTGAACAGGCTCTGATGGAGAGCCAGGCGGGCTGTGGTGCTGGGGGCCCCCGTGTGCTGTGTTGGGGGGCCTGGTGAGCTGGGCTGGGGAGCCCGGTGTACTGGACTGTGGTGCTGGCCAACCGTGTAGACAGGCTCTGATGGGGAGCCCCGTGTGCTGTGCTGGGGAGCACGGTGAGCTGGGCTGGGGAGCCCGGTGTACTGGGCTGTGCTGCTGGGGAGCCGTGTGGACAGGTTCTGCTGGGGAGTGGTTTGAACAGGCTCTGCTGCAGAGCCAGGCTGGCTGCGGTGCTGGGGGACCCCGTGTTCCATGCTTGGGAGCCCGTTGAGCCTGGCTGGGGAGCCCGGTGTGCTGGGCAGTGGTGCTGGGGAGCCGTGTGGACAGGCTCTGCTGGGGAGCGGTGTGAACAGGCCATGATGGAGAGCCAGGCGGGATGTGGTGCTGGGGGCCCCCGTGTGCTGTGCTGCGGAGCCCGGTGAGATCGGCTGGGGAGCCCGGTGTGCTCGGCTGTGCTGCTGGGGAGCCGTGTAGACAGGCTCTGCTGGGGAGCGGAGTAAGCAGGCTGTGATGGAGAGCCAGGCGGGCTATTGTGCTGGGACGCCCCGTGTGCTGTGCTGGGGGGCCCCGTGTGCTCTGCTGGGGAGCCCGTTGAGCTGGGCTGGGGAGCCCGGTGTGCTGGGTTATGGTGCTGGGGAGCCTTGTGTACAGGCTCTGTTGGGGAGTGGTTTGAACAGGCTCTGCTGCGGAGCGGAGTGAACAGGCTCTGATGGAGAGCCAGGCGGGCTGTGGTGCTGGGGGGCCCCGTGTGCTGTGCTGGGGATCTCGTTGAGCTTTGCTGGGGAGCCCGGTGTGCTGGGCTGTGGTGCTGGGGAGCCGTGTGGACAGGCTCTGCTGGGTAGTGGTTTGAATAGGCTCTGCTCGAGAGCCAGGCGGGCTGTGGTGCTGGGGGACCCCGTGTTCCTTGCTTGGGAGCCCGTTGAGCCTGGCTGGGGAGCCCGGTGTGCTGGGCAGTGGTGCTGGGGAGCCGTGTAGACAGGCTCTGGTGCGGAGCGCTGTGACCAGGCTCTGATGGAGAGCCAGGCGGGCTGTGGTGCTTGGGGCCCCCGAGTGCTGTGTTGGGGGGCCTGGTGAGCTGGGCTGGGGAGCCCGGTGTACTGGACTTTGGTGCTGGCTAACCGTGTAGCCAGGCTCTGCTGGGGAGCCCCGTTTGCTGTGCTGGGGATCCCGGTGAGCTGGGCTGGGGAGCCCGGTGTACTGGGCTGTGCTGCTGGGGAGCCGTGTGGACAGGTTCTGCTGGGGAGTGGCTTGAACAGGCTCTGCTGCAGAGCCAGGCTGGCTGCGGAGCTGGGGCTCCCCGTGTTCCATGCTGGGGAGCCCGTTGAGCCTGGCTGGGCAGCCCGGTGTGCTGGGCAGTGGTGCTGGGGAGCCGTGTGGACAGGCTCTGCTGGGGAGCGGTGTGAACAGGCCATGATGGAGAGCCAGGCGGGATGTGGTGTTGGGGGACCCCGTGTGCTGTGCTGCGGAGCCCGGTGAGCTGGGCTGGGGAGGCCAGTGTGCTGGGCTGTTCTGCTGGGGAGCCGTGTGGACCGGCTCTGCTTGGGAGTGGTTTGAACAGGCTCTGCTGGAGAGCCAGGCGGGCCGTGGTGCTGGGGGCCCCCGTGTGCTGTGTTGGGGAACCCGGTGTGGTGGGCTGGGGAGGCCAGTGTGCTGTTCTGTGCTGCTGGGGAGCCGTGTTGACAGGATCTGCTGGGGAGCGGTTTGAACAGGCTCTGATGGAGAGCCAGGCGGGCTGTGGTGCTGGGGGCCCCCGTGTGCTGTGCTGGGGATCCCGGTGTGCTGGGCTGTGCTGCTGGGGAGGCGTGTGGACAGGCTGTGCAGGGGAGCCAGGCGGGCATTGGTGTTGGGGGGCCCGGTGTGTTGTGCTGGGGAGCCCGGTGTGCTGGGCTGTGGTGCTGGGGAGCCGTGTGGACAGGCTCTGCTGGGGAGTGGTTTGAACAGGCTCTGCTCGAGAGCCAGGAGGGCTGTGGTGCTGGGGGGCTCCGTGTGCAATGCTGGAGAGCCCGGTGAGCTGGGCTGTGGTGCTGGGGAGCCGTGTGGACAGGCTCTGCTGGGGAGTGGTTTGAACAGGCTCTGCTCGAGAGCCAGGCGGGCTGTGGTTCAGGGGAGCCCGATGAGCAGTGCTGGGTAGCCCGGTGTGCTGGGATGTGGTGCTGGGGAGCCGTGTGGACAGGCTCTGCTGGGGAGGGGGTTGAAAAGGCTCTGCTGGAGAGCTAGGCGGCCTGTGGTTCTGGGGGCCCCCGTGTCCAGTGCTGGGGAGCCCGGTTAGCTGGGCTGGGGAGCCCTGTGAGCTGGGCTGTGCTGCTGGGGAGCCGTGTGGACAGGCTCTGCTGGGGAGTGGTTTCAACAGACTTTGCTGGAGAGCAAGGCGGGCTGTGGTGCTGGGGGGACCCGTGTGCCTTGCTGTGGAGCCTGGTGAGATCGGCTGGGTAGCCCGGTGTGCTGAGCTGTGCTGCTGGGGAGCCTTGTGGACAGGCTCTTCTGGAGATCCAGGCGGGCTGTGGTCCTTGGGGCCACCCTGTGCTTTGCTGGGGAGCCCGGTGTGCTGGGCTCTGCTGCTGGGGAGCCGTGTGGAAAGGCTCTGCTGGAGAGCCAGGAGGGCTGTGGTGCTGGGGGCCCCCTTGTGCTGTGCTCCGGAGCACGGTGAGCTGGGCTGGGGAGACCGGTGTACTGGGCTGTGGTGCTGGGGAGGCGTGTGGACAGGCTCTGCTGGGGAGCGGTTTGAACAGGCTCTGCTGGAGAACCAGGCGGGCTGTGGTGCAGGGGCGCCCCGTGTGGTTTGCTGGGGGCCCCCGTGTGCTGTACTGGGGAGCCCGCTGTTCTGGGCTGTGCTGCTGGTCAGCCGTGTGGACAGGCTCTGCTGCAGAGCCTGGCGGGCTGTGGTGCTGGGGCCCCCCGTGTGCTGTGCTGTAGAGCCTGGTGAGCTGGGCTTGGCAGCCCGGTTTACTGGGCTGTGATGGTGGGGAGCCGTGTGGACTGGCTCTGCTGGGGAGCTGTCTTAACAGGCTCTGCTGGAGAGGCAGGCAGGCTGTGGTGCTGGGGGCCCCCGTGTGCTGTGCTGGGGAGCCCGGTGTGCTGAGTTGTGGTTCTGGGGAGCCGTGTAGACAGGCTCTGCTGGGGAGCGGTGTGAACAGCCTCTGTTGGGGAGCCGTGTGAACAGGCTCTGATGGAGACCCAGGCGCGCTGTGGTGCTGGGGGACCCCGTATGTTGGGCTGGGGTGCCCGGTGTGCTGGGCTGTGCTGCTGGGGTGCCGTGTGGACAGGCTCTGCTGGGGAGCGGAGTGAACAGGCTGTGATGGAGAGCCAGGCGGGCTGTTGTGCTGGGACGCCCCGTGTGCTGTGCTGGGGAGCCCTGTGAGCTGGGCTGGGGAGCCCGGAGTTCTGGGCTTTTGTGCTTCGGAGCCGTGTAGAAAGGCTCTGCTGCGGACGGGTGTGAACAGGCTCTGATGGAGAGCAGGCGGGCTGTGGTGCTGGGGGCGGCCGTGTGCTGTGCTCAGGAGCCAGTTGAGCTTGGCTGGGAAGCCCGGTGTGCTGGGCTGTGGTGCTGGGGAGCAGTGTAGACAGGCTCTGCTGTGGAGTGGTTTGAACAGGCTCTGATGCAGAGGCAGGCAGGCTGTATTGCTGGGGGGTCCCGTGTGCTGTGCTGGGGAGGCCGGTGTGCTGGGCTGTGGTGCTGGTGAGCCGTGCGGACAGGCTGTGCTGTGGAGCGGTGTGAACAGGCTCTGATGGAGAGCCAGGCGGGCTGTGGTGCTGGGTGGCACCGTGTTCTGTGCTGGGGAGCCCGGTGAGCTGGGCCGGGGAGCCCGGTGTGCTGGGCTGTGCTGCTGGGGAGGCGTGTGGACAGGCTCTGCATGGGAGTGGTTTGAACAGTCTCTGATGGAGATCCAGGCGGGCTGTTGTGCTGGGGAGCCCCGTGTTCTGTGCTGGGGAGCCGGGTGAGCTGGGCTGGGGAGCCCGGTGTGCTGGGCTGGGGAGCCCGGTGTGCTGGGCTGTTGTGCTGGGGAGCCGAGTGGACAGGCTCTGCTGGGGAGTGGTTTGAACAGGTTCTGCCGGAGAGCCAGGCGGGCTGTGGTGCTGGGTGCCCCCGTGTGCTGTGCTGGGGAGCCCGGTGAGCTGGGCTGGGAGCCCGGTGTGCTGGGCTGTGGTGCTGGGGAGCCGTGTGGACAGGCTCTACTGGGGAGCGTTGTGAAAAGGTTCTGATGGAAAGCCAGGCGGGCTGTGGTGCTGGGGGGCCCCGTGTGCTGTGCAGGGGAGCCCGGTGACCTGTGCTGGGGGCCCCCGTGTGCTGTACTGGGGAGCCCGGTGAGCAGGGCTGGGGAGCCCGGTGTGCTGGGCTGTGCTGCTGGGGAGCCGTGTGGACAGGCTTTGCTGAGGAGCGGTTTGAAAATGCTCTGCTGGAGAGCCAGGCGGGCTGTGGTGCTGGGGGCCCCCGTGTGCTGGACTGGGGAGTCCGGTGTGCTGGGCTGTGCTGCTGGGGAGCCATGTGGACAAGCTCTGCTGGGGAGTTGTTTCAACAGGCTCTGCTGGAGAGCCAGGCGGGCTGTGGTGCTGAGGGGCCCCGTGTGCGCTGCTGGGGAGCCCGGTGTGCCGGGCTGTGGTGCTGGGGAGCCGTGTAGACGGGCTCTGCTGGGGAGC
>JAMOIN010000726.1:0-25568 GCA_024666655.1 Dascyllus trimaculatus
ATTGATGATGAATCACAGAGACAATGGTGACGTGTCATCGAAGGGCTTGTCTGTGGCACCGTGGCGAATTTTGATGTTTCGCCATGAAAATTCAAGGGCCTATATCTCAGGTGAACAAGAACCTATCTGCTCCAAACTTCACATTCAGAATGTCATGTACAGTCTGAAGACATCCACACTAAAAAATTTTGAAATAGTCATAGCGCCACCAACTGGCAACAGGATGTTTTGGAATTACATTTGCCCATCCCATTGCCCTAAACTTGGTCAAATAATTCTGAAAATTGGTGTGATGAGTCTTCACACCATGATCATGGCACAGTGTGAAGATTTTGGCATTTTACAAAACGCTGTTGCCGTGGCAACGCAAAGTTGATATGAAAAACAACTTGCCTTTGACAGCATTAGAATTATCCAAACATCACCAAAATTTGCACACACATTACCACCAGCTAAAGGAAGAAAACTTTATGCATCTCAGCACAGCACCTGCAATAGCGCCACCTACAGCATTTTTAACAAACAGCCCCCGCAGTACATTTAACCTACGTCCACAAAATCTTGGGGACATATAGAACACATCAGGACGCACAAAAAATCCTCTTGGAGCCATGCCCTAAACCCAACAGGAAGTCCGGCATTTTGAATTAATTGGACAAATTTGAACGAATGTTGTTCATTTTTGAGAACTATCTCCTCCTAGGGGATAACTCGCACAGACCTCAAATTTGACCAGTATATACACCAGGACATTATGATCAAAAGTTATAAAAAGCTTCCTCCAGTGTCAAAGGGCGTGGCCATAGCAACCCCCTGAAGTTTGATCTTTCGCCATGAAACATCAACTGCTGTGTAAATATCTTCTGCTTGCTCCAATCTGCCTCAAACTTTGCATGTTTAATCACACTCCTGCCCTGACCACATCCATGTGCCAAAATACATTCACAGCTTGTGGCATAGCGCCCCCTGCAGCATTTAAAAAAATGGTCCACTCATCAAATTTAACCTACGTCTACAAAATTTGGCATGCATATGTAGCACATCAGTGTGAACAAAAAAGTCTCTTGGAGCCATTCTCTAAACCCAACAGGAAGTCGGCCATTTGGATTTCAATCTTGGATTTTTGCTGTTTTTGGTCATTTTCAGAAATTAATTGCTCACAGACAAGAAATCCAAAACATCTGAAATTGTGCCAATATATGGAACACATCTTCAGGTTGAAAATATGTGAAAATGGTATGCCAAACCCAAAGGGCGTGGCCATGGCGGCCGACTGAACTTTGATGCTTCGCCAGGAAGGAGGAAGTCTTGTTAAATCCCCTGTATGTGCTGCTATCTGCCTCAAACTTTAAATGTGTGATCAGGTTACAGCCCTGATGATTTCCATAGACCAATATACAGTCGCAGTGATAGCGCCACCTGTTGGATGGACAGTAAGTGCTGCATAAACAGTCTGTAATAATCCAGTCTGCCAGAAATTTGACCTGTGGGTTCAGAATCCAGCCCTGGTTGCATTCATGGGCCTAAATGCGCTCCCGGTCGCAGCATCGCCTGACGGACGTGCTTGGGGTCGCCGACCAGCAAGGGGTGCGAGGACCCGTTCATCGCTGCTTGCAGCTTTAATTATTATTAGGGTCCGAGCACCGAATGGTGCGAAGACCCTATTGTAATGCTAGAGATTATTATTATTAGGGTCCGAGCACCGAATGGTGCGAAGACCCTATTGGAATGCTAGAGATTATTATTATTATTATTTTACCGCCAAATGAATTGCTTTTTTGAGGGCCTAAACATGCACCGATTCGCGTCAAAATCTGCACACACATCAGGACCGGTGAAAAATTTGATATTTTATGGGGTCTGTGTATGTGTGTCCCAAAATGGCTCCATAGCGCCCCCTGCAAAATTTTAAGAAGTGGTATTAGACTAACTGGAAGGACATTTCATCGATGGATACAAAATTTGGCAGGCATGTTCAGCACATCAGGAAAGACAAAAAAGTCAATCATAGCCATGCTCTAAACCAAACAGGAAGTGACATATCTTGCGTTAACTGTGAAAAATCTGTGATGAACTCCTCCTAGGGGGTAAGTCTTAGAGACCTGAAATTTGGTCCGTACATACAACCGACCTTCCTGATGAAAAGTTATAAAAATCTTCTATGTCGGTCAAAGGGTGTGGCCATGGCAGCCCCCCGAAATACTGATCCTTCGCCATCCTTCGCCATGCCACAGGAAGTGCTGGTCTAACTCTCCTGAACATGCTCCAATCTGAATGAAACTTTACATGTATGATCACAGACCTGCGCTGATGACATCCATATGATAATATTCACTCACAGTCATAGCGCCACCTTGTGGCAACAGGATTTTTGCTTTTTTAATACTTTTATGTACTGTTGTCAACCCGTTGTCCAGATTCACCTCAGACCTGCTGACATAAGTCTGAACACATTGATGATGAATCACAAAGAAAATGGTGACGTGTCATCAAAGTGCATCTTTGTGGCAGCGTGACAAATTTGGATGTTTCGCCATGAAATTTCAAGGGCCTATATCTCAGCTGAACAAGAACCTATCAGCTCCAAACTTCATATCCAGAATGTCATGTCCAGTCTGAAGACATCCACACTCAAAAATTTTGAAATAGTCATAGCGCCACCAACTGGCAACAGGATGTTTTGGAATTACATTTGCCCATCCCATTGCCCTAAACTTGGTCAAATAATTCTGAAAATTGGTGTGATGAGTCGTCACACCATGATCATGGCACAGTGTGAAGATTTTGCCATTTCATAAAACGCTGTTGCCGTGGCAACGCAAAGTTTATATGAAAAACAACTTGCCTTTGACAGCATTACAATTATCAAAACATCACCAAAATTTGCACACACATCACCACCAGCTGGAGGAAGAAAACTGTATGCATCTCAGCACAACACATGCTATAGCGCCCCCTACAGCATTTTTAACAAACAGCCCCTGCAGTACATTTAACCTACGTCCACAAAATTTGGGGGACATATAGAACACATCAGAACGCACAAAAAATCCTCTTGGAGCCATGCCCTAAACCAAACAGGAAGTCAGCCATTTTAAATTAGTTGGACAAATTTGGACGAATGTTGTTCATTTTTGAGAACTATCTCCTCCTAGGGGATAAGTCATGCAGACCTCAAATTTGACCAGTATATACACCAGGACATTATGATCAAAAGTTATAAAAAGCTTCCTCCAGTGTCAAAGGGCGTGGCCATAGCAACCCCCTGAAGTTTGATGCTTTGCCATGAAACATCAACTGCTGTGTAAATATCCTCTGCTTGCTCCAATCTGCCTCAAACTTTGCATGTTTAATCACACTCCTGCCCTGACCACATCCATGTGCCAAAATACATTCACAGCATGTGGCATAGGGCCCCCTGCAGCATTTTAAAAAGTGGCCCCTCTGGACACCTTCATGTACAAAAATGTGCACGCACTAAAAACTGCTATTAAATAATCATACATTCACATTTTTTCCTAATTTTTTTGCATAAATCACTTAAACAACTTCAGACCTTTTTCAAAACTACCAAACATTTACTCTTTTTCAGGATTTTTACCCTTTAAATGCCAGTTTATTGATGTGAAATATTTCATTTTTAAAGGAAAAAAACACAAAAAGGTCATTTTTTTTAATATAATAAACAGTAGTGAGATGGGGCTTTGGTGGTCATTACAGTCTTGGATATGTCAAAGATTACCAACAAAATTGATTTGATTGCATGAGTATTTTTTATGTAGTGTCAAATAGTAACACTGGACACCTTTGTGGACAAAAATGTCCCATTGACTTCTATTCAAACCACATATTTTAATGTCTCTGCCACTGCAGTATAAAACCATGAATTATGTGATTTCAGCATTTCATTTTGAAGAAAAGTTGTAATATTTGACATTTTTCCTGTTTTCCAGCTAATTCAACCATTTTCCCCACTGTAGGGTGATGCATGAAATTCTTGTATTTTTACCACTGATTTTAACGGGAGTCATGTGACCACCAGGTAGCCCCTGGAGGTGTGTGTGTGTGTGTTTGTGTGTGCCTGTGAGTGTGTGTGTGTTTTGCTCTGAGACAGTAACTACAAAACACCTGAATTTGGGACAATATATACATCACACCTTCAGGTTGAAAATATGTGAAAATCATACACAAAATTCAAATGGCGTGGCCATGGTAGTTGACTGACTTGTGTCTATCCTATGCAGTCTCCAAATCTTTTCAAACTGTACATTTTTCATCACAGTATGGTTCTGATTACATGTGTATCTCAGCGTTCACTCACAATCATACTTCCACCTACTGGAGAAGAAATGACATCGTACACCTTGATGTACTATTGTTAGTTAATTGCACATATTAAAGTATATTATTTTTCATCCTATTTACAGTAGTTTCAAGTTATTTCTGTATCTTTATATGAGTGCACATTTTGTTTTAACCTTGACAAACTTGTTACTGGTATGTTTTATGGTCTTTCCATTGCCTAGCAGTAGCCGTAAGCCTATTAAACTGACTTAAATTTTCTTTTTTTTATTGAGTGTCAGTATGTTTCAGCTTTTGCACACTTGCTTCATCATTTCTTATGTTCTGTGATAGTGATTTGGCTGTAGTGGTTTGTTAAAGTGAATGAGAGTTTGGAAAGCTAATAACACATTATAGCAGCATGTGTGCCATGTGTGTGCCAACATAATTAGCAGGACACTGCAGGGAATCGAACCCCATCCCAGTACACCAGGAGTACCATTACCAGTGCCTTTTGCTTTTGGACACTACATGGAAAGTAAAGCAAAACCTGCATTACAACAGCATGAGAGGTTACAGTTGATATTACTGATGAATTGTGCAGTATTACATGAAACACATGTATTTCATGACATTTTATGTCTTTATGACATAGTAGACATATAGAATTTGCTATGTTACATGTAAGTGCTGTTGTTAATAAGCGTTGTAAGGTTTCTGTCCATTTTTACGTTGTTGTAATGCAGGAAAAAAAACATCTTTCCTATAAATATTTTAAATATATTTATTATTGTAAGAAAAATATACATTTACAGTACAAATGTTAAAAGTAGAAAACAGCTGTCAGTCAATGTTTATTGCATGTGTTGCTAAGTGTTGTCATTACAACATTACATATTTTAATAAAGTAGGATGCATTTCTTTTCCAATAATAGTTATCTTAAGTTTGATCAAACCAATACTGAAATTGCTAACTCTTCAGATATGCCTTTTGTGTTTGCAATACAGGACTACACAAAAAGCAAAACCTCATCTATTATGAGTTATTATATTAACAGTTATACCACCAAAGCTGAAACAACAAATTGTTTATATGTCCCCTGCAAAGATTGTGCCTGCATGTTTTAGCACTATGGTAAAACACAGTTTGATGTTACTTGGCCTTGTCTTTAAAACAACAAACCACACCCTCGTGGTCACTAAAGTATGTAGGCCACACAACTGACTCCACTTCATAATGTGATGTTTTAACATACACATGGTCAATTAATGTGCCTCTTTCTGTTGTGGGCTGTGTCACAACTTGCATATATCCTTTATCTGCTACAAAAGAACAGATGCTTGATGACTTCAAAATGTCATCATTAAAGTCTCCCATGACAGCAATGGTGTTACTTAGTGGATCTAGCCAATCAAGTAACTTTCCAAGATGCTCCTTAAATAAAGACATGGGATAAGATGGTGGGCGATAAATGATCGCTATCAGTAGGTCATATGTAACATAGTTGTAGACCAAGCATTCCAGATTCATGTCTGGCACTTGAATGACATCATATGCAGCATTGTCTACACTATAAACACCTACTCCACCATGCCGTTGGGCTTTTAATGCTACAAGTGCTGGGTGCTTACTATTATATGCTACACATCTAGGATAGTTATTGAAAGTGTAACCATCAATGTTAACACTATCAAATGAAGAGCCAGAAGGCAGCCATGTTTCTGTAACAGCAATGCAGTTAAGCTGCAAATGCTTTGTGCACAAAACCAAATCTCTGACATGTGCAGTCAGATTCTGGACATTCATCAAAAACACAGAAAAACATGCTGTACTTATTTCATGTCTTCTGTCCCCAGTCAAAAACGGTGGCATATTTTGAATGGCATCCTTTATACTTGCTCTACAGTAGATACGTTTTTCATCAAAATCTTGAATTATCAAACCAGACAAACTACGAACACGGCTTAATGCCACATAAGCCTGTCCTGCTGCAAATACTTTTTTCAAACAGACCACAGCACTGTCAACAGTAAGGCCTTGCACCTTATGGACTGTACAAGCCCAGGCAAGTTTCAATGGAAATTGCCGGCGCATTCCACCTTTACCTGTAGCCCGTTCTTCCTCTGGTTCAATAGGAGTTGAACCCAGTAAATCTGCTGACACACTTCCAATCTGTTTCCTCCTTTGTGCACCAATGCCATCGTCATCAAACTTGACATACACCTTCAGAGGAAACTTCTTGGTGATACAGTCCACTATGTGTGTTACTGTACCACACACACCATTGACAAGGCCATCAGTAACATCAACATTTTTACACAGCATCACCCGAGCATCTTTACCAAGAAACAGCACCTGCTCCAAACATGTGTTTGACGCTTTGGTATGATGTCCATCCAACAACTCCAGTTTCCCTGTTTTCTTGTTGTTAACATAGTCTTGGGCGTGAATTTCAACATGCTCTGGACATGTTTTCAGTAATTGCACTAAGTTATGCTCATTTACTTGTCTGTTGGTGGGGAAAATGTGTAAAGCTGAGCTGACTTCACCACTTTCACAATTTTTCAATGTCTCTATATCACTCTGTAACATAGCAGTTCCTTTTACACGAATTCTAACCCTGTTCAACATATCAGAAAACATAACATCTTTTTGTCGAACTACAGTTTTCAACTCAGCAACCTTAAACAGCCCAGACCACAGGTTGACACTACCATCATCAATGTACAGTGGTTTTCCTTTAACGGGGGGCAGCTGATAAAAATCTCCTACAGCCACAACACTGACATTCCCAAAAGGGGAAAAGTCACCGCTTTGTTTGATCTGCCTTAATCTGCCATGGATGTAGACCAACAGTTTATGGTCTACCATGGAGATTTCATCAATAATCAGTAATTGCAGATCACAATATTTGGCACGGAGAGTATTAAGCTTCTCCTCACCTAAAGGTGTGTACGGTAAACGTACATCTTTGCCAATAGAAAGCGTGTTGTGGATAGTTGCTGCACGCAAATTGTATGCAGCAATCCCCGTAGGAGCAGTCAACATAACACAAGTGTTGTCAGGATGACGACACATTGTTGACAACAATCTCATGGCCTCATATTGCATAGCCTTGATTAAATGAGATTTTCCCACACCAGCTCCTCCAGTCAGAAACAAGAAAAGTGGATCTGGGTTTTTTCCTGCTATCTTTTCTAAACACCACTGCCGTATCTTATAAAAAATAGCCAGCTGCATCTCATTCAGGGATCTAATCAAATTCAAGCCATCATTTCTGCACATGATGTTGTTTCGCTTTTCCAAATGAGCTATGTCTTTGCCAATTACTGCCAGGTCGGGAATATTTTCAACATGCTCTTCCACTGTCTGTATGTTGGCTCGACGCTCTCTTCACACTCAAGCCGCTCTAACTCTTGTTCTGGACACAACTGGCACCAGGCATCTTCATCAATATTATTAACATCTACAGCATTTTCTATATTTTCTAATTCCTCTGCTTCTATTTCAAACTGACTTCTATTGGAATCCACAACAGACTTGACTGAATGTGTGGATCCATCACTAAACGTCACAACACTGTTGTTGTAAAACTGTGCAAAAGTTTCACAGTGGGGAGGTTTTAGCTGTGCATCAACACGGTATGGCAAAAAGAGCTGCAGAATACTTTGATAAAATGCTTCTGGCGTCTTTGTTTCAGAAAACCGCACATAGCGTACAACTGCTGGTTGTGTACGTGTCCTTTTGGTCACAAAACCACATTTATTTTTTAATGTGACCCGCCTCTGGCATTTTTCATTTTTACTCAGAATACGATATTCTGATGCAAATTTTGCCATACACATGTCACTAAATGTGCTGTCATCTGGCCTATTCTTGTACCTGTCCACAATGTTGGACATCCACATCTGTTCACTTGTTAAATCTTCTGATGAGGCCTTTTGTTTTAACACATTTAAAGGCAAACTCATCCTAACTATATTGTCACCTGTTGGAACAAAAACTACTTTTCGTGAACATTCTTTTAAATGCATACTGCTAGTTAACCTATAAACAGCTTCCTGTGCACAAACATCACGATTATGTAGATAAACACTACCAAGGTTTTTCAAAGCTTCTCGGGCACTAATATTTTTGTCCTTAGCTGCCTCCCTCTGAGCATTCCCTAACAACAGGCCAATCTCTCTTTCTGCCTTTGAAATATATGAAATAATGTAAACTACACAAGCATATGCATCTACCACATACTGAATGTCTAAATTTGCATTCCAACATTTTAAAAGTGACTTATTGTAATGATTAATCCAAACCTCATTAATGTCCCTCTTCAATACCACATGGGTTTTATTACTGCAGCGTTCATAAGCTTTCTCAAAGAGACGTTGACTTATACCTACACTGTGGAACAAACTCTCCAAACTGTCAAACCTATTCTCCTCATCTGACAAAGCTTTCTTCACTTTACTCAGAATTTCTGCTGCTATGTCTTTTCGCATTAGACATTTACAGTTCTGTTGACCACAAAAACACTTCTGTTCACGACATATAAAAGTCCGCATAGATGCAGGCTTTGGAAAGTTGAAACGACAAACTGTCTTATTCTTTTTACATGACTTGGAATGCCGCTTTGAATGCTGCTGCACTGATTTAACAATTTCCAATAAGTCCTCATCTTCTGAGGGTAACTCACATGTAACATATTTTTCTATGAACTCTATTACCTCTTTATCAGTGTTTTTATCTATCAACGGTGCATTCTCTATCCAAAATAGACAATGCACATGTGGAGATCCACGCTGCTGAAACTCCACACGGTAAAAATAATCTTTAATTTTACCGATTGGGTGGGCTGCAGACATGAGAACCTCCCTTAAAAAACAATGCCACCGAAAATCAAACATTCGCGCCGCAGTGACAGGATTACGACGCAGTAGATCACATTTATCTGCCCACTCTAAGCTTTCAGCAGTCTCTGTTCTGCCTTCCTGTCTTAAAATACTATTTAGGAGATTTTTCCAGCGCACGTCAGCAGAGGAAAATGAACAAAACCACGTGGGAATACCAAGCTGACGCACACACGCCAGCAGGTCACGCTGTGCTACCTGCCAAAAAGCTGGGGTACCTCTGATAGGTTTCAGAAACCTATAGCCATCATCAAACTCTAGCAGTTTCTTCAATGACTCTTCATTTACCTGATCCTTACCAATTCTGTGGGACTTACTACCTCCCTTACCTTTACGTAGTGCTATCGACACGTTCGACACAACCTGTTCTAACTCAGACATGTACTGAGCAAAAAAGATATACTCTACATTTCTAGCAAATCTACCATCAGCATGTAAAATGCGGTTATTAAAATAACGAGATAGTGTTAAGCGATGCTGCCTTGTTTCATGATAAGTGTTACAGGCCTGTGGAAACAAGACTGGAAAGCATTTGGCTTCATTGTGTGGATCAGACAGTAATTTAACTGGATTATTGCCTTCTGCTGGGGCCAGACTCAGTATATCATCAAAATACTGATCCAAAGCTTCCTGTCCAACATCAACAGGCATGAGACACGTATCCTGAAACATACAGTGCTGCTGTCTGTCATGTAAAAGCTCGTCATCATTAGCAGCAGATGCCTCACCACCTTCTGTGTCAGCATCAACAATTGCACTATCATCTTTCTGACAAAATGCATTTACCCATTCATCATTAAACTCTACATCTTTATAATGCCTATTTGCACCCTTTAAATACTGCAAAGCCTGCCTTATGTGCATTGTGTCAACAAATTGGTATTCATAGTGTCCTTTATAAGTCAACTTTCGTTTTAGTTTTACTGGTAATAACGATCCTTCCATATTAGATCGGGGCAACAAATTGGTTGTCTGCACAATATTTGCTGGAACACATGTCACTGGTCCATGTACTCCATTTTGCCCACCTTTTGGTAACGCTAACATTTTTTTAAATGGAATGTGTAATGCTATTAAATGCTGCTCTAAACTATTCAGTGTTGACAGCTGTGGAGGAATTGGATGAAGTTCCAATTTGTTGACAGCACACTCAGCAGGCATTTCTGCTTTACTAACCTTGGCATGACAACTGAAACATATCCATAACTGACCTCTAGATGTATCCAGCCATACACAGGGAATTTCACAGTTCTCAGTACATTTGTGTAAATAAGCTTCACTAATACACACATCTGCAATTGTAGCTATGTCTTCTCTGCTCTTATACCTATTTCTTTTGCACTGTACAACCTGATGCCTAAATAACAATCTATGGCAAACACAACATACAAAATCTGGACCATCTTTTACTTTATCCAAAAACTGCTGCATAACAAAAACAAATTGCTGTGATTGGTCAGTCATTTGTTTCTTCCTGAGTTTGTTTGCTGCTATAATACGCTCCCTATGATCAATATCTTCATGATACTTTTTTTGACTCATGGCTTTTACTTTCTCCCTGTGTACCTCATTTAATTTATATTTGTTTGTACTCATTTGCTTTACTTTCTCTCTATGACATACATTATTTTCATATTTTGTTTTACTCCTCTCTTTTACTTGCTCCCTATGCTGTACATTGGTTTGATATTTTGTTGTACTCCTCTCTTTTACTTGCTCCCTATGTTTTACATTTGTTTGATATTTTGTTGTACTCCTCTCTTTTACTTGCTCCCTATGTTTTACATTTGTTTGATATTTTGTTGTACTCTTTTCTTTTACTTGCTCTCTATGTTTTACATTTGTTTGATATTTTGTTGTACTCCTCTCTTTTACTTGCTCCCTATGCTGTACATTGGTTTGATATTTTGTTGTACTCCTCTCTTTTACTTGCTCCCTCTATGACATATGTTTTACATTTGTTTGATTTTCATATTTTGTTTTACTCCTTTCTTTTACTTGCTCTCTATGATTTACATTTGTTTGATATTTTGTTTTACTTCTCTCTTTTACTTGCTCCCTATGCTTGACATTTTCTCTATATGTTTGTATACTCCTTTGTCTAAGATTCTTGCAATACAACACATCTTCTCTATATGTCTTTTTGATTCTGTATTTAGTTGCTTCACTAAACATTACATTTTTTTCATATGCACTTTTCCACTGAACATTCTTTTTATTTTTCAGATACTTAGAAAAACAATAATTACTTTTCCTATTGCCTAATGCCTGTCCTTTTGAGACATTGTTTCCTACTCCATCCAAAGTCAAACTATTGACACCAGCAACATTAATTTCTATTGCACTATGTTGTCTGAAATTGTATCTTTTAGAACTGATTACATTAACTTTACAGTAACCATAGCAAATCTGTACTTGAGGTCGTTGTACACAAACAACAGTCTCATAATGGTTACCACTACAGTTTTCCAAGTACACTCCCTGATTAGTCAACAAGGTTTTATTGCAAGAATATTCAAACCAGCGATCATTACAATAGGTAAAGATATTTACCCCCAAATAATCAGCGGTTGCTTGAATCTCCAATTCTGTAGCCCAATTGCCAACATAACGCATTTTGGAAATTGTGAGATATTCACTCATTGACGAATACTCACTCCTCAAAAGCTTTTCATACTCTACAGAATTAGTTTGCAAAAGCTTCACAACTGCAAATCGAAGTTTTTGGTGATACTTCTGTGTACCACTGACAGCTTTACTCACTGCTCTAAAGAAACAATTACCATCTTCTTTTATTTTGTCATTGTGGCATGGAACACCTAAGGCACCAACTTCTTTATGAACTACCTCCAATTTTTCTGACTCTATGTTCAACTGGGAACACAGAGCTTGTGAAACATCATGAGAAACAGGGTTGAAAACAAACTCTCTATTTGTAACAGCACTGACAAAAACAACATCAGCTTCTGTGTTATCCCTCCTTTTTAGCCTCTTTGAAGAATAAGTCTTCCTTGCCATAGGACGTTTAACACCTCCCTGACAATTAGCAGCACCAAATGTTGGTACAAAAGAGCATTCCTGACTGCTATCAGAGTCACTCTCTACGCTGTCTGAAGATGAAGACACAACTAACAAATCCTTCACTACTGGCCTTTTCTGAATGCAATGAACACCTGCAATTTCAAACAACTTTCGCCCTTTTGTGAGGCCCCTTCCCAATTTGCATATGTGTTCACACACATGGTCAAGACTATTGTAATACACTACTACAGTGGCACCATTTCCATCAATCATGCCAGTAACACTGCGCGCATGTGAGTCAAAAAAAGCAAAACGGTTACCTTCACTAAGAATAGCACATGTAGTGCTGGCTAAAGTTAGAAAGCATGTCTGATATTCCACGAACATCTGTTGTAATCCATGCTTTAAAGGTGTAAACACCCCTGTCGAAATTAACTCTCCATCTACAACATCAACATCACCAGTTACATAGTCACCATATTTAAACTCAAAGTTGTGTCCATAAAAAACATGCTGTTTGGGCAATTCTGGGACACACAAAAAAGTATTTCGACCAGTAATCACCTTGCTTTCTGTCAAAAACGTGTACAGCCTATCACCTGCAACTACAACGTCATCCAAAGTTTTTGTCTGCCACAAGAAAACATTGTTGATGCTATGTTTGGCTATTGCTGCTAAACTTATAGCCATACACTGACGACCACCATTTTCAAAACGAGCATCTGCCTGATGAAATGAACCCCTGACAGACCTAACTACATTTTCACAAGTGGAAAAACAACTATCCTCACTACCACTTTCAACATCAACAATGCTATCTGTAACTGCCACTGCAGCACAGTCCTCATCTTCACTGGCCTCCACAGTAATGCTGCTAATAGCACAACACTTTGGCTCTAACACACGAATCATTCTAATCATATGAAGCATCATATCATATAAACATGTGTTAAAAACAGCTGCTGATCTACCAGTTGTAGAAGGCAAGCCTGATGCATCACATGTGCCACAGTTAACAATCACAAAATAATCCTTATGCTGAAAAACTGCACTAACCAAACCATCAAGATTCACCAAGCACATACCATCATCCAACAATACTTGTTTCATGCTGGAAAAGAAAGACTCATCTTTCATGCTACCAAAATCCTTGTATATTGGCACACCCAGCTCTACAATCCACTCTCTGCCAAACATACTGTGACGCTGTCTCAATTTATCTCCACAAACAATTCTCTCACTTCCCTTCAACACATCTAAGGCTAGCTTGCTTCCTTCAACACATACATCATCTATATCTGTCTGCTTCCATGTACACACAGGAGCAATCACATGTTTGATTGCAGCCACTATACTACACGCTGTCAATGCATTTACATCATGTGCCAAAGTTGCAGTCCTCACATGACTACCACAAACAAGAGGCGCTGGCACTTTGACACACACACACGGTTTACAAAAAACGTCAGTCTTACTTTGGTTGGACACATGAGTGCTCAACGCAGCATCCACCTCCTCAGACACATCCACTGGTGCTGTCCTTGAAGGTAGTTGCTTGGAAGATGTGGTCACAAGAAGTTCAGCAGCATCCACCTAAATAAAAACAAACTTGAATGAATATCAAATGCACATATTTTCTCTCTCTCACACAATTAATGTCACAAACTAATATGTTTAATGATCAGAAGCATACTAAACTTATATTTACATCACATTTCTTCAATAAATAATTAACCTTACAAGTCTCTATAATAACAATTTGCAATGTGAAAGAAAAATATACCAACCTCTCTCCTGACGAGCACATCTGCAGTCTTGCTAAGTGATCTCCTGGAACACACCCGCACAGCACTAGGACCTGGCTCCACCTGCAACAACATTTTAACAGTTAACTAAAAGAAACATGTATGTTCAGTTTTCAGTGATCATATACATCATTGCTTCTTTGCAAATGTAAACTGTACAGAACAAACTTATCTCTGTAATAATACACAGATGAAACATTTTACCTGCTGCTGTGGCACCTTCTTGTTGGACACTGCACGCCTCTGCTTTCTCTGCACATGTGGTTTCTACAATAAAACAAATGTTTTTGTTGTTGTTATGCCCATTTTAAACAACACCAGATCATACATAACCAAATACCTGCAATGTGCAAGTATTATACCTGTCTGTGACTTGAACCAGCTGTGCTGGATGGAGGAGAAGCAGGGGGTGACGTAGGAACATCGTCCTCCTCCTCATCCAACAGAACAGCAAACCTGCCACGAGTCATCGGGATGGAACAGGACTGAGGAAGTCCCTCTGGCAGCTTCCTCTGTAAACAAGTAAAATAGTACATGTTACACAACTGGACCCATTTACTGTTGAGTAGGCAAAACAAAACAGTTCAAATAATCACAGCACAAAGTTACATGAAATTATGTTTTACCTTTCGTCCAACCCGTGTCCACTCAAAAGGGTCGACTGGTGGCCGTGGTTTGCTGACCTCTCCTTTCACAACCACCTTTGGAGAGAATCTGGCCTGGTATATCTTGGGTGGGGTTGGTGGCTTTGTGACTGGTGGCTGAAGTACCTACAAAAACAATATTCAGAAACAATGTCATTTATTAAACCCAACACAACAATGAATAAATGCTTTATGTAAATAATACATTTTACAGTGCATACATCAAAATATGTATATACATCATTAAAGACAAAACAACAGAGAAACAGCACAACACATAAAAATGTAAAGAGTAATCAAGCCTTACCATGTAGGAAGCAAACCACAGCAACTCTGCCAGGATAGGCATCCCCACAGCATCAGACAGATGGACCTGTAAAAAGATATAAATACAATGAACTTCATATTGTCTGTCTTTATGTGTACAAAACTTAATTAATATATCAATAATCAATAACAATAAAATCATTATATATTATATTATACAATCAATATAATTCCTTTACATTATACAATGTCATATCATACGCACCCCGTCCTTGCACCACAAATCCAGATTTGTTGGTAGAAAATGCTCAGCAGTGGAGAAGTACTTCACATCTAAAAAAATATCAACAACACTATATTACTAAACACAACAATATATACATTGCATTGTATGTACATTTTACTACAGGTAACACCTAATATAAGCAACATACATAATCAATATATTAAACTATGCATACTGATCATTTATACAACCATAAAAACGTGTAAATATTATAATTTTACATACCCAGATCTTTAGCCACACAATGGTACGCCTGACGAAAATGTTGCTGCAGTTCCACACCCTCCAAACGTGGAGGAAAGTCTTGAACTACCACCTTTAAAACACAATTTATCCTCATTACAATTCGATCAAAAATTATGCAGAAATCAGATTTTACACATAAGTTTTCATAACATTGTTGATAGTATTCACTACAAAAAAAACTCATATGCTTACGTTGTCATGAAGATTGCAGATACTGGTCAGAAGTTTTCTGAAGTCCCTCGAAGCCTTATGGATATTTCCATGCGAAAGGTCGTTGCTTGGTGCCAGGACGCAAATGGCATCAGGCTTCCGTGGCAGAACAGCATGCAGAAACTCCTCCCTCAGATCAGCTGCAACCGCCCCTGGTGTAGACATCACCCCAAAAGACAACCCTCCAGCCGGCATCGAGACAAATCCATCCGCAAGACTTCTGAGATGGGAGTCACCAACAAGCAGAACAAACTAAAAAAAAAAAAACAGATTAAAAATTAAACACCATGACAACATAAATATATATTTTATAAATTATATTCATATCATATATATATATATATATATATATATATATATATATATATTTATATATATATGTATATATATAGATTTTTATTTTCCATCTATAATTAAACCAGTTATACCTTCTTGTCTGATGACTCATCTGGAACAACCAACTTGTGGACACGTTGAGTCACTTCAGACCTCTCCCATGTCAACGTTCTACGGTAACCAGTACCGCGACCTACAAAAAACCACATACCAGCAAAATATTAACATCTGTCATTTACACATCTCTTCAGACTATGAAATAATATGAAAAACCTGAAAAACATACAAATATAAAATAACAACGTAAAACATGAGTACATACGTGGAGGAGTGGGAGGTCTAGACTGAGGATGAATGATCAGAGGACGTCGCTTCGCCATCCTCTCCTTGGCAGCCAGGACACGCTTGTGGTTCTTTCCACGTGGCATCTATAAACATAGTAACACAACCACATTAAATAAAGCTCACATCCATGCAGAATTGAACACAAACTATGTCCATTCCAACAATCAACAACAAAGCATTTGTTGTTACATAACAGGGTACTTAGTACAGCAATAGTATTATAGATTATGACATTAGTAATGTTTAACATACAATATATAATTTTAAATTTATTGTTGTGGTTAAAAGTTTCACCTGCCACACTTCTTATGCTAACTGTTCACTGAGTTATACATATACTCCTAGAATTGCTGACAATTACGACCTAAATTTCAGTTTCTGATGTGTACATCTTTGTAGGAGCCTGTGCATCTTCATTTAAATATTAATACCACCAACATCTGGACTCCAGCTATTCAGACAATAGAGGCCAATCACTGGGTCGTTAGCATCCCCCATCACAGACCAATTGATACCAATCAAATGAAATCACTTTGACTACCTGAACACTTGACCACTGTGATGTAGAAACACGCCTCACATGCACATTCCTTTCATTAAGAATACTATGCTTTAATTAAATGTTTAAACTACTCTATCTTACCTCAAACAAGTGATTTAGATGAACTATTTCCACTACATTTACTTTTACAAAACACCACATCTACATCCCAATAACATAGTTGTGCTGAATGTTTACTGGCTTATCCTTTACCTCTACAACCACCTGTAATTTAGACCTTCAGTTTCTGATGGTTACGTTTTTGTAGGAGCACAAACTGATACAACATACAATTTTGTGTGTGTCTGCTTTTTTGACTGCTATAAAAACTAAACAAACATCGCCTCAAACAATAAATATGTGTTAGACATCATCACAATGCAGAGAAAAAAACAATGGCTGCATTTGACGTCATCTCACACATACAGTATTGGAAGCAAGCTCTTTACAACAGACACAACATACACACACAAAATCATAGCTCTTATCATTTTGTGCTCCTACAAAAAGGCACACACCATAAATGGAAATTTAACTCATAGTTGCAAAACATTCAAACTAAGCACAACTGCACAATCTGGCTAACCCCTGTTTCTCAACACATAATACAAGACATGAAGGCATGAAAACACCACAGACTGCACATAAAGGTACAGGACAACCTACCAAACATTCAACACAACAATTCTGAGGCTTTGTGTAATTTTAGCAAAACAACAATAAAAGTAAAAATATATATGGTACATTATACTTCACTAATACCACAATTACAACCAAAGCAGTACAAACCCTGTTACACTAAACCCTTTAGAAATACAATTAATACAACATGTTGTTCTACACACATCATCATTTTCAACACCACAAAAATTACACAAGAAAAATCACTTACCCTGATAATAGGAAAACCAAACACGTAGCAAAAAGACAAAAATAGGAGAAAAATATGGGTAGAATAATATCCTTTGGTCAAGTAAACACACAAATCCTCACAAACCGTGAAACATAAAGTCTCTGGTCAATAATAAAATGTGTGGAGCCCCTCAGAGTAATTTCCAAGAGACAAAGTCATGATTCCTGACCTGAGTATTTATAAACTTCTGAAGGGGCGTGGCCACAGCACACAGTCCACCAATCATAAGCACATTAGAGGAAAGTGGGCAGATCAATACTGGATAATTCTACTAAAATGTAAGCTTGAAAAACGCCACAAAAACTAGAATTAGTTTTACATTATTTCCATGCTACTTTCTGTGGTCTCAGTTTCCAATTTAACTGTTGCTTCACTCATAAGTTTACCTTGTCAGATCACATCTGCTACTGACCTGCTGCTGTGTTTCCTTCATCAATGCTCCGCCATGTTTCTGCTATATTTACATACAAACTTTTCAAGATTTCACAATAAAATTTGCCTTAAAATGTTTCTCCATTTGAACAAACATTCTACCACATTTATTAAACTACAACAAAAAATGCATCTAAACGACAGACTTTTCTGTGTAAACAAACTGACCTGCTTATTACTTAAACCAATGTATAAAACCACACAGTTACACTATTTCACACTGAATATATCCACTCAAAATCCGACATGGATTCACATACACAGTCGAACACCACATGAATATGTCTGTTATGTAATCTTTTGCCTGTGATCATACTACAACTGATCAAACATCAATTATAACATTAATTACTCAATTAACATATGTCTCAGAAACTATCACATCATTAACATTAAATTCCTTTTCGCTTTGGTCGTTTTTTTGGAGTTTGGTTTTTGGTTTGTAATTTCCTTTATTGTAAGTGTCTTGTACACTCCTACCTACAAATCCTGTTAAAAAATATCACCCTTAATTTTATTGTGCAGCTGTTACAAAAATACGCCTGCACTGATTGTCAAAATATATTCATCACACACATTTAATTGATATTCAAGTCATCAGTCCATTACAGAGCAGTACTTTTCACCATAACATGTTTAATATGTCTTAGTAGACTGAATTACAACTCATTTCAACTGAACAACTACAGATTAAAGATTATTATACAAACAAAATGTAATTAACAAGAAAGTTCTCTCTCATGTGTAAAATAAATACTTTTAAGCTGCAGCTCCGACTTAAACACACTTAAAAACCAGTCTCTTGATCTCTGTTAACTCTAAATAAGATTTTAATTTGGTTAAAGTGCCTGACAGAAACAAAACCTGACTTTGCCTTCATCACCTCACCTATACTTCTTCATTTCCATATGGATACCACCAACATCTACACTCCAACAATTAACACAACAGAAACCAATCAGTGGATCGTTAGCATCCCCATCAGAGACCAATACATAACAATCATGTAAAACCACTTTGACCACCTGAACAATTAACCTCAGTGTAAAGAAAACCCACTCAAAAGAACTTTCTTCTCCTTACTAAAAATCACACCTTGATTAAGTGCTAAATCTAAACTCTACCTTACATAACTCAACTGATTTCTATTAACTATTTCATTCTATTAACTTTAACATACAGATACTGTCTTCTATTCTTCTTGGTACAGATTACATTTAAGTAGCAGGAAGTATGGTGTAAATGACCCTATGCATGCTGCAATCTACCTCAAACTTTAAATGTGTGATCAGGTTACAGCCCTGATGATTTCCATAGGCCAATATACAGTCACAGTGACAGCGCCACCTCTTGGATGGACAGTAAGACATGCATAAACACTCTGTAATAGTCCAATCTGCCAGAAATTTGACCTGTGGGTTCAGAATCCAGCCCTCGTTGCATTCATGGGCCGAAATGCGCTCCCCAACGCAGCATCGCCTGACGGACGTGCTTGGGGTCGCCGACCAGCAAGGGGTGCGAGGACCCGTTCATCGCTGCTTGCAGCTTTAATTATTATTATTATTATTATTATTATTATTTTACCGCCAAATGAATTGCTTTTTTGAGGGCTTAAACATGCACCGATTCGCGTCAAAATCTGCACACACATCAGGACCGGTGAAAAATTTGATATTTTATGGGGTCTGTGCATGTGTGTCCCAAAATGGCTCCATAGCGCCCCCTGCAAAATTTTAAAAAGTGCTATTAGACTAACTGGAAGGACATTTCATCGACGGATACAAAATTTGGCAGGCATATTCAGCACATCAGGAAAGACAAAAAAGTCAATCATAGCCATGCTCTAAACCCAACAGGAAGTGACATATCTTGCGTTAACTGTGAAAAATCTGTGATGAACTCCTCCTAGGGGGTAAGTCTTAGAGACCTGAAATTTGTTCTGTACATACAACTGACCTTCCTGATGAAAAGTTATCAAAGTCTTCTATGTCGGTGAAAGGGTGTGGCCATGGCAGCCCCCCCGAATTACTGATCCTTCGCCATGCAACAGGAAGTGCTGGTCTAACTCTCTGAACATGCTCCAATCTGAATGAAACTTTACATGTTTGATCACAGACCTGCACTGATGACATCCATATGATAATATTCATTCACAGTCATAGCGCCACCTTGTGGCAACAGGATTTTTGCTTTTTTAATACTTTTATGTACTGTTGTCAACCCGTTGTCCAGATTCACCTCAGACCTTCTGACATAAGCCTGAACACATTGATGATGAATCACAGAGACAATGGTGACGTTTCATCTAAGGGCGTGTCTGTGGCACCGTGGCGAATTTTGATGTTCCGCCATGAAATTTCAAGGGCCTATATCTCAGCTGAACAAGAACTTATCTGCTCCAAACTTCATATCCAGAATGTCATGTCCAGTCTGAAGACATCCACACTCAAAAATTTTGAAATAGTCATAGCGCCACCAACTGGCAAAAGGACATTTTGGAATTACATTTGCCCATCCCATTGCCCTAAACTTGGTCAAATAATTCTGAAAATTGGTGTGATGAGTCTTCACACCATGATCATGGCACAGTGTGAAGATTTTGCCATTTCATAAAACGCTGTTGCCGTGGCAACGCAAAGTTGATATGACAAACAACTTGCCTTTGACAGCATTAGAATTATCAAAACATCACCAAAATTTGCACACACATCACCACCAGCTGAAGGAAGAAAACTGTATGCATCTCAGCACAACACGTGCTATAGCGCCCCCTACAGCATTTTTAACAAACAGCCCCTGCAGTACATTTAACCTACGTCCACAAAATTTGGGGGACATATAAAACACATCAGGACGCACAAAAAATCCTCTTGGAGCCATGCCCTAAACCCAACAGGAAGTCCGCCATTTTGAATTAATTGGACAAATTTGGACGAATGTTGTTCATTTTTGAGAACTATCTCCTCCTAGGGGATAAGTCGTGCAGACCTCAAATTTTACCAGTATATACACCAGGACATTATGATCAAAAGTTATAAAAAGATTCCTCCAATGTCAAAGGGTGTGTCTGTGGCGGCGAGGCGAACTTCGATGTCTCGCCATGACTACTAAAGTGTTTATATCTCAGCTGTACATGATCCGATCTGGCCCAAATTTCATGTGCTGGACAACAGTCCACTTCTGAACACATCCACATTTTAAAATTTAGTCATAGTCATAGCGTCACCTAGTGGTAAAAGGATTCTCTCTAACGAGGACATTTGTCCTTACCACTGCTCCATACTTTGTGATATCATCCTGAAATTTGTCCAGTATATACAACAGGCCTTAAAGATGAGAAGTTATCAAAATCTTCCACAAAAGTCAAAGGATGTGCGCGTGGTGGCCCTCTGACCTTTATGTACTTTTACCATTGTACAGCAGCTCTGGATTAAATCCAGATAAATGGTGCAACGCTGACACCTACTGTTCAAATCGTATAAATGCAGGTCTGTGTCATTGTAGAAAGATCCCTCTGTTTCAATACATTTTAATGTATTATTATTATTTGGTTGACCGTATTCAACTGAAATTTGGTGACATAAGCCTCAAGACGTTGATGATGATTCATGGAGAAAACTGTGACTGTGGCGGCGTGGCGAACTTGATGTCTCGTCATGACTACTAAAATGTTTATATCTCAGCTGTACATGATCCAATCTATCCCAAATTGTATATTCTGGACAAGAGTCCACTTCTGAACACATCCACATTTTAAAATTTAGTCATAGTCATAGCACCACCGATTGGTAACAGGAACTTAAAGACAGTATATTTGCAGGTATCATTGCTTCAAACTTTGCAATATAAGCAATATATATATAAAGCTGACGTGCAAAAGCTCATGTCTCTCCCAAAACCTTTCACTCATGTTTTAAAACTAAATTTGTTTCTCATATAAATAGTCAGTGCCACCAAAAATGCACTGACTATTCTCAATTGCTTTGGCTCATTTCTTGAAACAGACCAGACGTTCTCAACACTCTTGGTGCTTTTGCCAAAATAACCTGGATGGTTCAGCACAACACCATGGTTCACCTGCAAAAGCTCATATCTCTCCCAAAACAGTTCACACGACTGGTCAAAACTAAATTCTATTCTCATATAAATAGTCAGTGCCTCCAAAATTCATTGTCCCTTTGGCATTGTGTGAGCACTCTTATAAATGTCTATTCATATAATGGTTTGTGTCATTTGAAAACAAAATAGCATTTTGAGAAGTAATAACATCATTTTGAATGTAAAGTTTCAATTGAAGGAGAATTGAGGGCTTTTGCTCATTGTGTGTGTGTGTTTTCTGATTTGTATGCAGAGTTCTAAAATATGAGGCATGCTTTCACAAAATGTGTGTAAACAATCGAGAAAACTGTATTGACACACATAAAGTAACTTTCATACATCAGAGTAAAAAGAAAATCTATACATCATTACATACTGTAATACAAACACATAAACAAAAAACAAGGAACATTATATGGAGCCTACAGTGCTGTAAATAAAGCTGTCCTCACCGTCCCTCTCCTGGCCACCGTATGTTCATGACTAATCCTGACAACTGAACAGACTATTGTGTTTGTGATGACTTACACAATGAAATGATGCTGACATGTTTTGGAGTGAACGACCATTAGACTGAGAAGTCAACAATCAGTTTAGATCAACAAGATCTATTCACTTGGAAATTGTGCTAAATGAAGGCTACCTGTACTGAATCATTTGCAAAGATGTACTGAGACATCGAGACATGAACTAAGATGTTTGCAATTTGATGAAATGAAGGACAAATTCCAGTCTGTTGTGAACAATTGCCAAGTAGTTTGGACGTTTGTCCATGTTGTTTTGAGAATGTAATTTCAGTTTCGAGAAATGAGCCAAACCTATGGAGAAAAACTGTACAAACAACGATATATCAAATATGTATTTCAACTAGTTTAATTATACATTCGTCAATATTCATATCATCACAGATTGTAGCTAGAAAAGCACCCAGAGAGCACAGACCTCCGCCAAGGAGCTCCAGTCCACCCCAACACAATCTCCCAACGACAAAGTATACTTAAAAAACACTCAACATCTTTGTGCTATATATGTGCTATATATGTGCTCCGTCCTACCACAAGGTGGCACTGCAGGGCTTTCTAACACTCCCAATGTTAAAAATGTTTTAAAAAATTCCCAGATCCAGATAGTGATCTGGATCACTCCCAAAACTCAATCATTTGTTCCTTGTCCCATTTCACAGGGGTTGAGGGGGGCAACTTCCACTTCATTTCATGTGCACTCAATATGACCACCTATGGCCGGAATAGGTACAAATGATTATGTCTTCTTTGTCTTTTTTTTAAATCATGAAAAAAAAAAGTTTTTAAACTAGTTTAAATATGTCCAAGGTACATGGTGGCGTGTCACTGCCATTTATAAATATAAATCTTGCATCCAACACTGAGCTATTAGAATGATTCACAGATTCATGTTTTTAATTTAAATGTGCATGGTTATTTGGCTGACATGTACTTGTGATATGTATAATAACAATAAATTATTATTACTATTGCTACTGCTTATGCCAGCAGTGTTCAATATTTTCAGGCCAACAACCCCCAAACTGATATATAGATGGAGCAGGGATCTCCTACGATACACCTTATATAATATTGTTTAACCCCTTAACGCCTGAATTTATATTCAAGTATATTAAAAAAATTGTTTTGTGTTTTTGCCTTTATGTAGGTGTCACATGAGGGTTGAGATTGTTAATTTGATTATAGCACAAAAAATAAATAGAAATTTGGGTATGTTGCAAATTTGCAACAACAGGCATAATGGTCAATAATAGCGACCCAATAATACAGTAATATAACAACAATAAAACAGATTTTTTAAATTGATAACAGAACAGAAAAAAATAGAAGAGATAACATGTCACTCACTGATTTTTAAATTAATAACACAACAGATAATAGTCAATGACAAATGAGTTTGACACCACTGATGTTCATGGTGGCCGAGAAAGTTTGTGATACAATCCTTGAAATTGGTCAGCTAAGTCTGAGCACCTTGAAATTTCTGCCACATCCCGACATGCACCACACCTGGACGTGCGCCATGTCCCGACACGCGTGGGTGTGCGAGGACCCGTTCAACGCTGCTTGCAGCTTTAATTATTATTATTATTATTATTATTATTATTATTATTATTATTTTACCGCCAAATGAATTGCTTTTTTGAGGGCCTAAACATGCACCGATTCGCGTCAAAATCTGCACACACATCAGGACCGGTGAAAAATTTGATATTTTATTGGGTCTGTGTATGTGTGTCCCAAAATGGCTCCATAGCGCCCCCTGCAAAATTTTAAAAAGTGCTATTAGACTAACTGGAAGGACATTTCATATACAGCTAAAAAATTTTGCAGGCATATTCAGCACATCAGGAAAGACAAAAAAGTCAATCATAGCCATGCTCTAAACCCAACAGGAAGTGACATATCTTGCGTTAACTGTGAAAAATCTGTGATGAACTCCTCCTAGGGGGTAAGTCTTACAGACCTGAAATTTGGTCTGTACATACAACCGACCTTCCTGATAAAAAGTTATAAAAGTCTTCTATGTCAGTCAAAGGGTGTGGCCATGGCAGCCCCCCCGAATTACTGATCCTTCGCCATGCAACAGGAAGTGCAGGTCTAACTCTCTGAACATGCTCCAATCTGAATGAAACTTTACATGTATGATGACAGACCTGAGCTGATGACATCCATATGATAATATTCACTCACAGTCATAGCGCCACCTAGTGGCAACAGCATTTTTGCTTTTTTAATACTTTTATGTACTGTTGTCAACCCGTTGTCCAGATTCACCTCAGACCTTCTGACATAAGCCTGAACACATTGATGATGAATCACAGAGACAATGGTGACGTGTCATCAAAGGGCGTGTCTGTGACACCGTAGCAAATTTTGATGTTTCGCCATGAAAATTCAAGGGTCTATATCTCAGCTGAACAAGAACCTATCTGCTCCAAACTTCACATTCAGAATGTCATGTACAGTCTGAAGACATCCACACTAAAAAATTTTGAAATAGTCATAGCGCCACCAACTGGCAACGGGACGTTTTGGAATTACATTTGCCCATCCAATTGGCCTAAACTTGGTCAAATAATTCTGAAAATTGTTGTGATGAGTATTCACACCATGATCATGGCACAGTGTGAAGATTTTGGCATTTTATAAAATGCTGTTGCCGTGGCAACGCAAAGTTGATATGAAAAACAACTTGCATTTGACAGCATTAG
>JAMOIN010001749.1:0-25541 GCA_024666655.1 Dascyllus trimaculatus
ATGTCACAAAAACGTCATACCGCGGTATGAGGTCAAAAATGTCACAAAAACGTCATAGCGGAATCATGTCAAAAACGTCACAAAAAGGTCAAAAATGTCAGAAAAAGGTCAAAAATGTCACACAAAAGTCAGACCGCGGTATGAGGTCAAAAATGTCACAAAAACGTCATACCGCGTGATGAGTTCAAAAACGTCACAAAAAGGTCAAAAATTTCACAAAAACGTCATGCCATGGTATGAGTTCAAAAATGTCACAAAAATGTCATACCGTGGTATGAGGTCAAAAATGTCACAAAAACGTCAAAGATTTCACAAAAACGTCATACCTTGGTATTAGGTCAAAAATGTCACAAAAAGGTCAAAGATGTCACAAAACGACATACCGTCGTATGAGGTCAAAATGTCACAAAAAGGTCAAAATGTCACAAAAATGTAGCTATACCGGCGGTATGAGGTCAAAAATGTCACAAAAACGTCATTCCGTGGTCTGAGGTCAAAAACGTCACAAAAAGGTCAAAAATGTCACAAAAAGGTCAAAATGTCACATAAAAGTCATACCGCGGTATGAGGTCAAAAATGTCACAAAAACGTCATACCGCGGGATGAGGTCAAAAACGTCACAAAAAGGTCAAAAATTTCACAAAAACGTCATGCCATGGTATGAGTTCAAAAATGTCACAAAAATGTCATACCGTGGTATGGAGTCAAAAATGTCACAAAAACGTCATACCGCGGCATGAGGTCAAAAATGTCACAAAAAGGTCGAAGATGTCACAAAAACGCCATACCGTCGTATGAGGTCAAAAATGTCACAAAGAGGTCAAAAATTTCATAAAACCGTTATACCGCGGTATGAGGTCAAAAATGTCACAAAAAGGTTAAAAATGTCACAAAAACGTCATACCGCGGGATCATGTCAAAAATGTCATAAAAACGTTATACCGCGGGGATTAAGTCAAAATGTCACAAAACGTAATAACGCAGTATGAGGTCTAAATGTCAGAAAATTTCAAAATGTCATTAAAACGTCATACCACGGTATGAGGTCAAAATGTCACAAAAACGTCATACCGCGGAATCATGTCAAAAATGTCACAAAAAGGTTAAAAATGTCACAAAAACGTCATACCGCGGGATCATGTCAAAAATGTCATAAAAATGTCAAAAATGTCTCAAAAATAAAGGTCAAAAATCTCAGAAGAAAGTCATACCGCAGGATGAGGTCAGAAATTTCACAAAAACGTTTTACCGCGGTATGAGGTCAAAAATGTCACAAAAACGTCATACCGCAGAATCATGTCAAAAATGTCACAAAAAGGTAAAAAATGTCACAAAAACGTCATACCGCGGTATGAGGTCAAAAATGTCACAAAAACGTCATAGCGGAATCATGTCAAAAACGTCACAAAAAGGTCAAAAATGTCAGAAAAAGGTCAAAAATGTCACATAAAAGTCAGACAGTGGTATGAGGTCAAAAATGTCACAAAAACGTCATACCGCGTGATGAGTTCAAAAACGTCACAAAAAGGTCAAAAATTTAACAAAAACGTCATGCCATGGTATGAGTTCAAAAATGTCACAAAAATGTCATACCGTGGTATTAGGTCAAAAATGTCACAAAAAGGTCGAAGATGTCACAAAAACGACATACCGTCGTATGAGGTCAAAAATGTCACAAATAGGTCAAAAATGTCATAAAACCGTTATACCGCGGTATGAGGTCAAAAATGTCACAAAAAGGTGAAAAATGTCACAAAAACATCATACCGCGGTAGTAGGTCAAAAATGTCACAAAAACGTCATACCGCGGGATGATGTCAAAAATGTCATAAAAATTTCATTCCGCGGTATGAGGTCAACCATGTCAGAAAAAGGTCAAAAATGTCACAAAAACTTTATACCGCGGTATTAGGTCAAAAATGTCACAAAAACGTTATACCGCGGGATTAAGTAAAAAATGTCACAAAAACGTAATACCGCAGTATGAGGTCTAAAATGTCACAAAAATTTCAAAAATGTCACAAAAACGTCATACCACGGTATGAGGTCAAAAATGTCACAAAAACGTCATACCGCGGTATGTGGTCAAAAATGTCACAAAAACGTCATAACGTGGGATCAGGTCAAAAATGTCACAAAAACGTAATAAATGCGGCATGAGGTCAAAAATGTCACAAAAACGTCATACCGCGGGATGATGTCAAAAATGTGACAAAAACGTCATACCGCGGGATGAGGTGAAAAATGTCACAAAAACGTCATACCGTGGAATCAGGTCAAAAATGTCACAAAAACGTCATACCGCGGAATGATGTGAAAAATGTCACAAAAAGGTCAAAAATGTCTCAAAAACGTCATGCCGCGGAATGATGTCAAAAATGTCACAAAGATGTCAAACCTCGGTATGAGTTCAAAAAGGTCACATATATGTCAAAAATGTCACAAAAATGTCATACAGCCTGATGAGGTAACAAATGTCACAAAAATTTCATACCGCGGGATGGGGTCGAAAATGTCACAAATATTTCATACCGTGGTATGAGGTCAAAAATGTCACAAAATGGTCAAATGTCACAAAAACGTCATACCGTCGTATGAGGTCAAAAATGTCACAAAAAGGTCAAAAATGTCACAAAAACGTCATATCGCGGAATCATGTCAAAAATGTCACAAAAAGGTAAAAAGTCACAAAAACGTCATACCGCGGGATCATGTCAAAAATGTCATAACAATGTCAAAAATGTCTCAAAAATTGAGGTCAGAAATCTCAGAAAAAAGTCATACCGCAGGATGAGGTCAGAAATTTCACAAAAACGTTATACCGCGGTATGAGGTCCAAAATGTCACAAAAACGTAATAAAGCAGAATCATGTCAAAAATGTCACAAAAAGGTCAAAAATGTCACAAAAACGTCATACCGCGGTATGAGGTCAAAAATGTCACAAAAACGTCATACCGCGGAATCATGTCAAAAACGTCACAAAAAGGTCAAAAATGTCACAAAAAGGTCAAAAATGTCACATAAAAGTCATACCGCGGTATGAGGTCAAAAATGTCACAAAAACGTCATACCGCGGGATGAGGTCAAAAACGTCACAAAAAGTTCAAAAATTTCACAAAAACGTCATGCCATGGTATGAGTTCAAAAATGTAACAAAAATGTCATACCGTGGTATGGAGTCAAAAATGTCACAAAAACGTCATACCGCGGCATGAGGTCAAAAATGTCACAAAAAGGTCGAAGATGTCACAAAAACGTCATACCGTCGTATGAGGTCAAAAATGTCACAAAGATGTCAAAAATTTCATAAAACCGTTATACCGCGGTATGAGTTCAAAAATGTCACAAAAAGGTAAAAAATGTCACAAAAACGTCATACCGCGGTAGTAGGTCAAAAATGTCACAAAAACGTTATACCGCGGGATTAAGTCAAAAATGTCACAAAAACGTAATAACGCAGTATGAGGTCTAAAATGTCAGAAAAATTTCAAAAATGTCACAAAAACGTCATACCACGGTATGAGGTCAAAATGTCACAAAACGTCATACCGCTGAATCATGTCAAAATGTCACAAAAAGGTTAAAAATGTCACAAAACGTCATACCGCGGAATCATGTCAAAAATGTCACAAAAACGTCATACCGCGTGATGAGGTCAAAAATGTCAGAAAAACGTCATACCGCGGGATGAGGTCAAAAATGTCACAAAAACGTCATATGAGGTCAAAAATGTCACAAAAACGTCATACCACCTTATGAGGTTAAAAATCTCAGAAAAAGGTCATACCGCGGGATGAGGTCAAAAATTTCACAAAAACGCTATACCGCAGTATGAGGTCAAAAATGCCTAAAAAACGTCAAACCGCTGGATGATGTCAAAAATGTCACAGAAAGGTCAAAAATGTCACAAAAAGTCAGACCGCGGTATGAGGTCAAAAATGTCACAAAAACGTCATACCGCGGGATGAGTTCAAAAACGTCACAAAAAGGTCAAAAATTTCACAAAAACGTCATGCCATGGTATGAGTTCAAAAATGTCACAAAAATGTCATACCGCGGTATGAGGTCAAAAATGTCACAAAAACGTCAAAGATTTCACAAAAACGTCATACCTTGGTATTAGGTCAAAAATGTCACAAAAACGTCATACCGCGGTATGAGGTCAAAAATGTCACAAAAACGTCATACCGCGGGATGAGTTCAAAAACGTCACAAAAAGGTCAAAAATTTCACAAAAACGTCATGCCATGGTATGAGTTCAAAAATGTCACAAAAACGTCATACCGCGTGATGAGTTCAAAAACGTCACAAAAAGGTCAAAAATTTCACAAAAACGTCATGCCATGGTATGAGTTCAAAAATGTCACAAAAATGTCATACCGTGGTATGAGGTCAAAAATGTCACAAAAACTTCAAAGATTTCACAAAAACGTCATACCTTGGTATTAGGTCAAAAATGTCACAAAAAGGTCGAAGATGTCACAAAAACGTCATACCGTCGTATGAGGTCAAAAATGTCACAAATAGGTCAAAAATGTCATAAAACCGTTATACCGCGGTATGAGGTCAAAAATGTCACAAAAAGGTGAAAAATGTCACAAAAACATCATACCGCGGTAGTAGGTCAAAAATGTCACAAAAACGTCATACCGCGGGATGATGTCAAAAATGTCATAAAAATTTCATTCCGCGGTATGAGGTCAACAATGTCAGAAAAAGGTCAAAAATGTCACAAAAACTTTATACCGCGGTATTAGGTCAAAAATGTCACAAAAACGTTATACCGCGGGATTAAGTCAAAAATGTCACAAAAACGTAATACCGCAGTATGAGGTCTAAAATGTCACAAAAATTTCAAAAATGTCACAAAAACGTCATACCACGGTATGAGGTCAAAAATGTCACAAAAACGTCATACCGCGGTATGTGGTCAAAAATGTCACAAAAACGTCATACCGTGGGATCAGGTCAAAAATGTCACAAAAACGTCATAAATGCGGCATGAGGTCAAAAATGTCACAAAAACGTCATACCGCGGGATGATGTCAAAAATGTGACAAAAACGTCATACCGCGGGATGAGGTGAAAAATGTCACAAAAACGTCATACCGTGGAATCAGGTCAAAAATGTCACAAAAACGTCATACCGCGGAATGATGTCAAAAATGTCACAAAAAGGTCAAAAATGTCTCAAAAACGTCATGCCGCGGAATGATGTCAAAAATGTCACAAAGATGTCATACCTCGGTATGAGTTCAAAAAGGTCACATATATGTCAAAAATGTCACAAAAATGTCATACAGCCTGATGAGGTCACAAATGTCACAAAAACTTCATACCGCGGGATGGGGTCGAAAATGTCACAAATATTTCATACCGTGGTATGAGGTCAAAAATGTCACAAAATGGTGAAATGTCACAAAAACGTCATACCGTCGTATGAGGTCAAAAATGTCACAAAAAGGTCAAAAATGTCACAAAAACGTCATACCGCGGAATCATGTCAAAAATGTCACAAAAAAGTAAAAAGTCACAAAAACGTCATACCGCGGGATCATGTCAAAAATGTCATAACAATGTCAAAAATGTCTCAAAAATTGAGGTCAGAAATCTCAGAAAAACGTCATACCGCAGGATGAGGTCAGAAATTTCACAAAAACGTTATACCGCGGTATGAGGTCAAAAATGTCACAAAAACGTCATAAAGCAGAATCATGTCAAAATTGTCACAAAAAGGTCAAAAATGTCACAAAAACGTCATACCGCGGAATCATGTCAAAAACGTCACAAAAAGGTCAAAAATGTCACAAAAAGGTCAAAAATGTCACATAAAAGTCATACCGCGGTGTGAGGTCAAAAATGTCACAAAAACGTCATACCGCGGGATGAGGTCAAAAACGTCACAAAAAGGTCAAAAATTTCACAAAAACGTCATGCCATGGTATGAGTTCAAAAATGTCACAAAAATGTCATACCGTGGTATGGAGTCAAAAATGTCACAAAAACGTCATACCGCGGCATGAGGTCAAAAATGTCACAAAAAGGTCGAAGATGTCACAAAAACGTCATACCGTCGTATGAGGTCAAAAATGTCACAAAGAGGTCAAAAATTTCATAAAACCGTTATACCGCGGTATGAGGTCAAAAATGTCACAAAAAGGTTAAAAATGTCACAAAAACGTCATACCGCGGGATCATGTAAAAAATGTCATAAAAATGTCAAAAATGTCTCAAAAATTGAGGTCAAAAATCTCAGAAGAAAGTCATACCGCAGGATGAGGTCAGAAATTTCACAAAAACGTTTTACCGCGGTATGACGTCAAAAATGTCACAAAAACGTCATACCGCAGAATCATGTCAAAAATGTCACAAAAAGGTCAAAAATGTCACAAAAACGTCATACCGCGGTATGAGGTCAAAAATGTCACAAAAACGCCATACCGCGGGATGTCGTCAAAAATGTCATAAGAAGGCTAATAATGTGTCAAAAACGTCATACCGCGGCATGAGGCCCAAAATATCACAAAAACGTCATAAATGCGGCATGAGGTCAAAAATGTCACAAAAACGTCATACCGCGGGATGATGTCAAAAATGTGACAAAAACGTCATACCGCGGGATGAGGTGAAAAATGTCACAAAAACGTCATACCGTGGGATCAGGTCAAAAATGTGACAAAAACGTCATACCGCGGAATGATGTCAAAAATGTCTCAAAAACGTCATGCCGCGGAATGATGTCAAAAATGTCACAAAGATGTCATACCTCGGTATGAGTTCAAAAAGGTCACATATATGTCAAAAATGTCACAAAAATGTCATACAGCCTGATGAGGTCAAAAATGTCACATAAAAGTCAGACCGCGGTATGAGGTCAAAAATGTCACAAAAACGTCATACCGCGTGATGAGTTCAAAAACGTCACAAAAAGGTCAAAAATTTCACAAAAACGTCATACCTTGGTATTAGGTCAAAAATGTCACAAAAAGGTCGAAGATGTCACAAAAACGTCATACCGTCGTATGAGGTCAAAAATGTCACAAAGAGGTCAAAAATGTCATAAAACCGTTATACCGCGTGATGAGGTCAAAAATGTCATAAAAATTTCATTCCGCGGTATGAGGTCAACAATGTCAGAAAAAGGTCAAAAATGTCACAAAAACTTTATACCGCGGTATTAGGTCAAAAATGTCACAAAAACGTTATACCGCGGGATTAAGTCAAAAATGTCACAAAAACGTAATACCGCAGTATGAGGTCTAAAATGTCACAAAAATTTCAAAAATGTCACAAAAACGTCATACCACGGTATGAGGTCAAAAATGTCACAAAAACGTCATACCGCGGTATGAGGTCAAAAATGTCACAAAAACGTCATACCGTGGGATCAGGTCAAAAATGTCACAAAAACGTCATACCGCGGAATGAGGTCAAAAATGTCACAAAAAGGTCAAAAATGTCACAAAAACATCATGCCGCGGAATGATGTCAAAAATGTCACAAAGATGTCATACCTCGGTATGAGTTCAAAAAGGTCACAAATATGTCAAAAATGTCACAAAAATGTCATACCGCCTGATGAGGTCAAAAATGTCACAAAAAGGTAAAAAATGTCACAAAAACGTCATACCGCGGTAGTAGGTCAAAAATGTCACAAAAACGTTATTCCGCGGTATTAAGTCAAAAATGTCACAAAAACGTAATAACGCAGTTTGAGGTCTAAAATGTCACAAAAAGGTCAAAAATCTCAAAAAAACGTCATTCCGCGGCATCATGTCAAAAATGTCATAAAAAGGTCAAAAATGTCTCAAAAATTTAGGTCAAAAATCTCAGAAAAAAGTCATTCCGCGGGATGAGGTCAGAAATTTCACACAAACGTTATACCGCGAATGAGGTCAAAAATGTCACAAAAACGTGATTCCGCGGGATGAGGTCAAAAATGTCACAAGAAGGTCGAAAATGTCACAAAAGCGTCATACCGTGGGATGAGGTCAAAAATGTCATGAAAACGTCATACCGCGGGATGGTCAAAAATGTCACAAAAAAGTTCTGCCGCGGAATGAGGTCAAAAATGTCAAAAAAAGGTCAAAAATGTCGCAAAAACGTCATACCGCGGTATGAGGTAAAAAATGTCACAAAAACGTCAAACCGCGGGATGACGTCAAAAATTCCTAGAAAACCTCACACCGGGTGATGATGTCAAAAATGTCACAAAAAGGTCAAAAATGTCTCAAAAATGTCACACCGCGGTATGAGGTCAAAAATTTCACAAAAACGTCATACCGCGGGATCATGTCAAAAATGTCATAAAATTTCAAAAATGTCTCAAAAACTTTATACCGCGGTATTAGGTCAAAAATGTCACAAAAACGTTATACCGCGGGATTGAGTCAAAAATGTCACAAAAACGTACTACCGCAGTATGAGGTCTAAAATGTCACAAAAATTTCTAAAATGTCACAAAAACGTCATACCACGGTATGAGGTCAAAAATGTCACAAAAACGTGATACCGCGGTATGAGGTCAAAAATGTCACAAAAACGTGATACCGTGGTATTAGGTCAAAAATGTCACAACAACGTCATACCGCGGTATGAGGTCAAAAATGTCACAAAAACGTGATTCCGCGGTATGAGGTCAAAAATGTCACAAAAACGTGATACCGTGGGATCAGGTAAAAAATGTCACAAAAACGTCATGCCGCGGAATGATGTCAAAAATGTCACACAGATGTCATACCTCGGTATGAGTTCAAAAAGGTCACAAATATTTAAAAAATGTCACAAAAACGTTATACCGCGGGATGAGGTCAAAAATGTCAAAAAAAGGTCAAAAATGTCACAAAAAGGTCAAAAATTTCACAAAAACATCATACCATGGTATGAGGTCAAAAACGTCACAAAAAGGTCAAAAATGTCACAAGAGCATCATACCGTGGGATGAGGTCAAAAATGTCACAAAAACGTCATACCGCGGGATGAGGTCAAAAATTCGTAAAAAACCTCACACCGGGGGATGATGTCAAAAATGTCACAAAAAGGTCAAAAATGTCTCAAAAATGTCAACGCGGTATAAGGTCAAAAATTTCACAAAAACGTCATACCGCGGGATGAGGTCAAAAATGTCACAAAAACGTCATACGGCGGGATGATGTCAAAAATGTCACAAAAAGGTCAAAAATTTCTCAAAGAGGTCATACCGCGAGGTGAGGTCAAAAATGTCACAAAAACATCATACCGCGGGATGAGGTCAAAAATCACACAAAAACGTTATACCGCGGGATGATGTCAAAAATTTCACATAAAAGTCATACCGCGGTATGAGGTCAGAAATATCACAAAAACGTCATACCGCGGGATGAGGTCAAAAATGTCACAAAAAGGTCAAAAATGTCAGAAAAACGTCATACCACGGAATGATGTCAAAAATGTCAAAAAAACGTCACCGCGGAATGATGTCAAAAATGTCACAAAAACGTCAAATCGCGGGATGATGTCAAAAATGTCACAAAAACGTCATGCCGCGGAATGTAGTCAAAAATGTCACAAAAAGGTCAAAAATGACTCAAAAACGTGATACCGCGATATGAGGTCAAAAATTTCAGAAAAACGTAATACCGCGGTCTGAGGTAAAAAATGTCTCAAAAAGGTCAAAAATGCCTCAAAAACGTCACACCGCGGGGTGATGTCAAAAATGTCACAAAAAGGTCAAAAATGTCTCAAAAAAACGTCATACGGCGGGATGATGTAAAGAATGTCACAAAAATTTCATACCGCAGTATGATGTCAAAAATGTCACAAAAACGTCATGCCGCGGAATGTTGTCAAAAATGTCACAAAAATGTCATACCGCGCCATGATGTAAAAAATGTCACAAAAATTTCATTCCGCAGTATGATGTCAAAAATGTCAAAAAAACGTCATAGCGCGGAATGATGTCAAAACTTGCACAAAAAGGTCAAAAATGTCGCAAAAACGTCATTTCGCAGGATGAGGTCAAAAATGTCACAAAAACGTCATATCGCGGGATGAGGTCAAAAATGTCACAAAAACGTCATACCGCGGGATGAGGTCAAAAATGTCATAAAACGTCATACCACGTTATGAGGTCAGAAATGTCTCAAAAACCTCAGATGAGGTCAAAAATTTCACAAAAACGTCATACCGCGGGATGAGGTCAAAAATGTCATGAAAACATCATACCACGGTATGAGGTCAAAAACGTCACGAACACGTCAGGTGAGGTCAAAAATGTCACATAAACGTGATACCGCGGTATGAGGTCAAAAATGTCACAAAAACGTCATACCGCGGGATGATGTCAAAAATGTCACCAAAAGGTCAAAAATGTCTCAAAAACGTGATACCGTGGTGTGAGGTCAAAAATGTCACAAAAACGTCATACCGCGGGATGAGGTCAAAAATGTCACAAAAACGTCATACGGCGGGATGATGTCAAAAATGTCACAAAAATGTCAAAAATGTCACAAAAACGTCATACCGCGGGATGATGTCAAAAATGCCACAAAAAGGTCAAAAATGTCTCAAAAACGTGATACCGTGGTGTGAGGTCAAAAATGTCACAAAAACGTCATACCGCGGGATGAGGTCAAAAATGTCACAAAAACGTCATACTGCGGGATGAGGTCAAAAATGTCACAAAAACGTCATACGGCGGGATGATGTCAAAAATGTCACAAAAAGGTCAAAAATGTCTCAAAAACGTGGTACCGCGGTATGAGGTCAAAAATGTCACAAAAACGTCATACCGCGGTCTGAGGTCAAAAACGTCTCAAAAAGGTCAAAAATGTCACATAAAAGTCATACCGCGGTATGAGGTCAAAAATGTCACAAAAAGGTCAAAAATGTCAAAAAAACGTCATTCCGCGGTATGAGGTCAAAAGTGTCACAAAAACGTCATACCGCGGGATGAGGTCAAAAATGCCTCAAAAACGTCACACCGCGGGACGATGTCAAAAATGTCACAAAAAGGTCAAAAATGTCTCAAAAACTTTATACCGCGGAATGAGGTCAGAAATGTCACAAAAAGGTCAAAAATGTCTCAAAAACGTTATACCGCGGTATGATGTCAAAAATGTAACAAAAACGTCACATCGCGGGATGAGGTCAAAAATGTCACAAAAACGTCACATCGCGGGATGAGGTCGAAAATTTCGCAAAAACGTTATACCGCGGTATGAGGTCAAAAATGTAACACAAAGGTCAAAAATGTCGCAAAAACGTCATACCGCGGAATGAGATCAAAAATGTCACAACAACGTCATACACGTCAAATGAGGATGAGGTCAATAATGTCACAAAAACGTCATGCGGCGGGATGATGTCAAAAATGTCACAAAAACGTCAGATCGCGGTATGAGGTCAAAAATGTCGCTAAAACGTCATACGGCGGGATGATGTCAAAAATGTCACAAAAACTTCATTCCACGGTTCAGGTCAAAAATGTCACAAAAAGGTCATACCGCGGGATGATGTCAAAAATGTCACAAAAAGGTCAAGAATGTCGAAAAACGTCATATCGCGGTATGAGGTCAGAAACGTCACAAAAAGGTCAAAAATGTCAGAAAAACGTCACAACGCGGGATGAGGTCAAAAATGTCACAAAAAAGTCAAAAATTTCTCAAAAACGTGATACCGCGGGATGAGGTCAAAAATATCACAAAAACGTCATACTGTGGGATGAGGTCAAAAATGTCACAAAAAGGTCAAAAATGTCACAAAAAGGTCATAAATGTCACATAAAAGTCACACCGCGGTATGAGGTCAAAAATGTCACAAAAACGTCAAAAATGTCACAAAAAGGTCATAAATGTCACATAAAAGTCAAACCGCGGTGTGAGGTCAAAAATGTCACAAAAACGTCAAAAATGTCACAAAAGGGTCATAAATGTCACATAAAAGTCACACCGCGGTATGAGGTCAAAAATGTCACAAAAACGTCATACCGCGGTATGAGGTCAAAAACGTCACAAAAACGTCATACCGCGGTATGAGGACAAAAACGTCACGAAAAGGTCAAAAATGTCACGAAAACATCATACCGCGGTATGAGGTCAAAAATGTCACAAAAATTTCATAACGCGGGATGAGGTCAAAAATGTCACGAAAATTTCATACCGCGGTGTGAGGTCAAAAATTTCAGAAAAAGGTCATACCGCGGGATGAGGTCAAAAATTTCACAAAAACGTTATACCGCGGTATGAGGTCAAAAATGTCACAAAAAGGTCAAACCGCGGAATGAGGTCAAAAATTTCACAAAAACGGCATACCGCGGTATGAGGTCAAAAATGTCACATAAACGTCATACTGCGGAATGATGTCAAAAATGTCACAAAAAGGTCAAAAATGTCACAATAACGTCATACCGCGGTATGAGGTCAAAAATGTCGCGAAAACGTCATACCGCGGTATGAGGTCAAAAATTTCACAAAAACAGCATACCGCGGTATGAGGTCAAAAATGTCACATAAACGTCATACTGTGGAATGATGTCAAAAATGTCACAAAAAGGTCAAAAATGTCACAAAAACGTCATACCGCGGGATGAGGTCAAAAATGCCTCAAAAACGTCACACCGCGGGATGATGTCAAAAATGTCACAAAAACGTCATATCGCGGGATGAGGTCAAAAATGTCTCAAAATTTCATACCGCGGTATGACGTCAAAAATGTCACAAAAAGGTCAAAAATCACACAAAAACGTCATACCACGGTATGAGGTCAAAAATTTCACAAAAACGTCATACCGCGGTCTGAGGTCAAAAACGTCACAAAAAGGTCAAAAATGTCACATAAAAGTCATACCGCGGTATGAGGTCAAAAATGTCACAAAATGGTAAAAAATGTCGCAAAAACGTCATACCGCGGAATCATGTCAAAACATGCACAAAACGGTCAAAACTGTCGCAAAAACGTTATACCGCGGAATGATGTCAAAAACGTCATATCGCGGGATGTGGTCAAAAATGTCACAAAAACATCATACGTATGAGGTCAAAAATGGGAAAAAAACATGATTCCGCGGTATGAGGTCAAAAACGTCACAAAAGTCACAATAACGTCATAACGCGGCATGAGGTCAAAAACGTTACAAAAAGGTCAAAAACGTCACAAAAAGGTCAAAAATGTCACATTAAAGTCATACCGCGGTGTGAGGTCAAAAATGTCACAAAAACGTCAAAAATGTCACAAAAAGGTCATAAATGTCACATAAAAGTCACACCGCGGTATGGGGTCAAAAATGTCACAAAAACGTCATACCGCGGTATGAAGTCAAAAACGTCACAAAAAGGTCAAAAATGTCACGAAAACATCATTCCGCGGTATGAGGTCAAAAATGTCACAAAAATTTCAAAACGCGGGATGATGTCAAAAATGTCACAAAAATTTCAAACCGCAGTATGATGTCAAAAATGCCTCAAAAACGTCATACCGCGGGATGATGTCAAAAATGTCACAAAAAGGTCAAAAATGTCGAAAAACGTCATATCGTGGGATGAGGTCAAAAATGCCACAAAAACGTCATACCGCGGTATGAGGTCAAAAATGTCACAAAAACGTCATACCGCGGTATGAGGTCAAAATTGTCACATAAACGTCATATTGCGGAATGATGTCAAAAATGTCACAAAAAGGTACAAAGTGTCACAAAAACGTCATACCACGGTATGATGTCAAAAAGGTCACAAAAACGTCATACCGCGGGATGAGGTCAAAAATGTCACAAAAATTTTTGACCTCTTTTTCTGAGGTAAAAAATCTCAGAAAAAGGTCATCCCGCGGGATGATGTCAAAAATGTCACAAAAACGTTATACCGCGGTATGAGGTCAGAAACGTCACAAAAAGGTCAAAAATGTCACAAAAACGTCATACCGCGGGATGAGGTCAAAAATGCTTCAAAAACGTCACACCGTGGGATGATGTAGAAAATGTCACAAAAAGTCAAAAATGTCACAAAAAGGACAAAAATGTCACATAAAAGTCAAACCGCGGTATGAGGTCAAAAACGTCACAAAAAGGTCAAAAATGTCACATAAAAGTCATACCGCGGTATGAGGTCAAAAATGTCACAAAAACATCATACCGCGGGATGAGGTCAAAAATCACACAAAAACGTTATACCGCGGGATGATGTCAAAAATTTCACATAAAAGTCATACCGCGGTATGAGGTCAGAAATATCACAAAAACGTCATACCGCGGGATGAGGTCAAAAATGTCACAAAAATTTTTGACCTCTTTTTCTGAGGTAAAAAATCTCAGAAAATGGTCATCCCGCGGGATGATGTCAAAAATGTCACAAAAACGTTATACCGCGGTATGAGGTCAGAAACGTCACAAAAAGGTCAAAAATGTCACAAAAACGTCATACCGCGGGATGAGGTCAAACATGCTTCAAAAACGTCACACCGCGGGATGATGTAAAAAATGTCACAAAAAAGTCAAAAATGTCGCAAAAACGTCATACCGCGGAATCATGTCAAAACATGCACAAAACGGTCAAAACTGTCGCAAAAACGATATACCGCGGAATGATGTCAAAAATGTAAAAAAAACATCATTCCGCGGTATGAGGTCAAAAATGTGAAAAAAACATCATACTGCGGTATGAGGTCAAAAAAGTACAAAAGTCACAAAAACGTCATAACGCGGCATGAGGTCAAAAACGTCACAAACAGGTCAAAAACGTCACAAAAAGGTCAAAAATGTCACATAAAAGTCACACCGCGGTGTGAGGTCAAAAATGTCACAAAAACGTCATTCCGCGGTATGAGGTAAAAAACGTCACAAAAAGGTCAAAAATGTCACAAAAAGGTCATGAATGTCACAAAAAGGTCATAAATGTCACATAAAAGTCACACCGCGGTATGAGGTCAAAAATGTCACAAAAACGTCATACCGCGGTATGAGGTCAAAAACGTCACAAAATCGTCATACCGCGGTATGAGGTCAAAAACGTCACAAAAAGGTCAAAAATGTCACGAAAACATCATACCGCGGTATGAGGTCAAAAATGTCAAAAAAATTTCATAACGCGGTATGAGGTGAAAAATGTCACGAAAATTTCATGAGGTCAAAAATTTCAGAAAAAGGTCATACCGCGGGATGAGGTCAAAACTTTCACAAAAACGTTATACGGCGGTATGAGGTCAAAAATGTCACAAAAAGGTCAAACCGCGGAATGAGGTCAAAAATGTCACATAAAAGTCATTCCGCGGGATGATGTCAAAAATGCCTCAAAAACGTCACACAGCGGGATGTTGTTAAAAATGTCACAAAAACGTCATGACGCGGGATGAGGTCAAAAATGTCACATAAACGTCATCCTGCGGAATGATGTCAAAAATGTCACAAAAAGGTCAAAAATGTCACAAAAACGTCATACCGCGGTATGAGGTCAAAAATGTCGCGAAAACGTCATACCGCTGTATGAGGTCAAAAATTTCACAAAAACAGCATTCCGCGGTATGAGGTCAAAAATATCACATAAACGTCATACTGCGGAATGATGTCAAAAATGTCACAAAAAGGTCAAAAATGTCACATCAACGTCATACTGTGGAATGATGTAAAAATTTCACAAAACGGACAAAAATGTCACAAAAACGTCATACCGCGGCATGAGGTCAAAAATGTCGCGAAAACTTCATACCGCAGGATGAGGTCAAAAGCGTCACAAGAGTAACGAAATGTTACAAAAACGTCATACGGCAGGATGATGTCAAAAATGTCAAAAAAACCTCATAGAGCGGAATGTCGTCAAAAATGTCACAAAAAGGTCAAAAATGTCACACAAACGTCATACCGCGGGATGAGGTCAAAAATGTCACAAAAACGTTATACCGTGTGATGAGGTCAAAAATGTCACAAAAACGTAATACCGCGGTATGAGGTAAAAAATGTCACAAAAACGTCATCCCGCGGAATCATGTCAAAAATGTCACAAAAAGGTCAAAAATGTCACAAAAACGTCATACCGCGGCATGAGGTCAAAAACGTCACAAAAGTCACAAAAACGTCATACCGCGGGATGAGGTCAAAACTTGCACAAAAACGTCATACCGTGGTATGAGGTCAAAAATCTCAGAAAAAGGTCATACCGCGGGATGAGGTCAAAAATACCTCAAAAACGTCACACCGGGGGATGATGTCAAAAATGTCACAAAAAGGTCAAAAATGTCACAAAAATTTCATGCCGCGGTATGAGGTCAAGAATCTCAGAAAAAGGTCATACCGCTGGATGTCAAAAATGTCAGAAAAAGGTAAAAAATGTCTCCAAAACGTGATACCGCGGGATGATGTCAAAAATGTCGCAAAAACGTCATTCGGCGGAATCATGTCAAAAATGTCACAAAAACGTCAAAAATGTCACAAAAATTTCATACAGCGGAATGAGGTCAAAAATGTTCCAAAAAGGTCAAAAATGTCACAAAAAAGTCATAGGGCGGTATGAAGTCAAAAATGTCACAAAAACGTCATACCGCGGTCTGAGGTCAAAAACGTCAAAAAAGGTCAAAAATGTCGCAGAAAGGTGAAAAATGTCACAAAAAGGTCAAAAATGTCACAAAAACGTCATACCGCGGTATGAGGTCAAAAATGTCACACAAAGGTCATACCCCGGGATGAGGTCAAAAATTTCACAAAAACGTTATACCGCGGTATGAGGTCAAAAATGTCACAAAAACGTCATACGGCGGGATGATGTAAAAAATGTCACAAAAAGGTCAAAAATGTCACAAAAACGTCATACCCCGGTATGAGGTCAAAACTTTCACAAAAACGTCATACCGTGGAATGAGGTCAAAAATCTCAGAAAAAGGTCATACCGCGGGATGAGGTCAAAAATACCTCAAAAACGTCACACCGGGGGATGATGTCAAAAATGTCACAAAAAGGTCAAAAATGTCACAAAAATTTCATGCCGCGGTATGAGGTCAAGAATCTCAGAAAAAGGTCATACCGCTGGATGTCAAAAATGTCAGAAAAAGGTAAAAAATGTCTCCAAAACGTGATACCGCGGGATGATGTCAAAAATGTCACAAAAACGTCATTCCGCGGAATGATGTCAAAAATGTCCCAAAAACTCACATCACGGGATGAGGTAAAAAATGTCACAAAAACGTCATACCGCGGTATGAGGTCAAAAACGTAACAAAAGTCACAAAAACGTCAAACCGCGGTATGAGGTCAAAAATGTCGCAAAAACGTCATGCCGCGGGACGAGGTCAAAAATGTCACAAAAACATCACACGGCAGGATGATGTCAAAAATGTCACAAAAATTTCATACAGCGGAATGAGGTCAAAAATGTTCCAAAAAGGTCAAAAATGTCACAAAAAAGTCATAGGGCGGTATGAAGTCAAAAATGTCACAAAAACGTCATACCGCGGTCTGAGGTCAAAAACGTCAAAAAAGGTCAAAAATGTCGCAGAAAGGTCAAAAATGTCACAAAAAGGTCAAAAATGTCACAAAAACGTCATACCGCGGTATGAGGTCAAAAATGTCACAAAAACGTCATACGGCAGGATGATGTAAAAAATGTCACAAAAAGGTCAAAAATGTCACAAAAACGTCATACCCCGGTATGAGGTCAAAACTTGCACAAAAACGTCATACCGTGGTATGAGGTCAAAAATCTCAGAAACAGGTCATACCGCGGGATGAGGTCAAAAATACCTCAAAAACGTCACACCGGGGGATGATGTCAAAAATGTCACAAAAAGGTCAAAAATGTCTCAAAAACGTCACACCGCGGTATGAGGTCAAAAATTTCACAAAAACGTCACACCGCGGTATGAGGTCAAAAATGTCAAAAAAAACGTCAAACCGTGGTATAAGGTCAAAAATGTGACAAAAAGATCAAAATTGTCACAAAAACGTCATGCCGCGGGATGAGGTCAAAAAAGTCATAAAAACGTCATACCGTGGAATGAGGTCAAAAATGTCACAAAAACGTCAGATGAGGTCAAAAATGTCACAAAAACGTCAAACCACGGTATGAGGTCAAAAATCTCAGAAAAAGGTCATACCGTGGGATGAAGTCAAAAATTTCACAAAAGCGTTATCCCGCAGTATGAGGTCAAAAATGTCAAAAAAAAGGTCAAAAATGTCGCAAAAACGTCATACCGCGGGATGAGGTCAAATATGACTCAAAAACGTCATACCGCGGGATGATGTCAAGAATGTCACAAAAAGGTCAAAAATGTCTCAAAAGCGTGATTCCGCGGTGTGAGGTCAAAAATGTCACAAAAACGTCATACCGCGGGATGAGGTCAAAAATGCCTCAAAAACGTCACACCGCGGGATGATGTCAAAAATGTCACAAACAGGTCAAAACTGTCTCAAAAACGTGACACCGCGGTATGAGGTACAAAATGTCACAAAAACGTCATAATGCGGGATGAGGTCAAAAATGTCACAAAAACGTCATACTGCGGGATGAGGTCAAAAATGTCACAAAAACGTAATACCGCGGGATGAGGTCAAAAATGTCACAAAAATTTCATACCGCGGAATGATGTCAAAAATGTCACAAATAGGTAAAAAATGTCACAAAAACGTCATACCGCGGAATGAGGTCAAAACTTGGACAAAACGGTCAAAAATGTCGCTAAAACGTCATATCGCAGGATGAGGTCAAAAATGTCACAAAACCGACATACCACGGTACGAGGTCAAAAACGTCACAAAAGTCACAAAAACGTCACACGGCTGGATGATGTCAAAAATGTCACAAAAAAGTCTAAAATGTCAGAAAAACGTCATACCGCGGTGTGAGGTCAAAAATGTCACAAAAACGTCATGCCGCGGAATGTTGTCAAAAATGTCACAAAAACGTCATACCGTGGGATGATGTCAAAAATGTCACAAAAATATCATACCGCAGTATGATGTCAAAAATGTCACAAAAAGGTAAAAAATGTCTCAAAAACGTCACACCGCGGTATGAGGTCAAAAATTTCACAAAAACGTCACACCGCGGTATGAGGTCAAAAATGTCAAAAAAAACGTCATACCGTGGTATAAGGTCAAAAATGTGACAAAAAGATCAAAATTGTCACAAAAACGTCATGCCGCGGGATGAGGTCAAAAAAGTCATAAAAACGTCATACAGTGGAATGAGGTCAAAAATGTCACAAAAACGTCAGATGAGGTCAAAAATGTCACAAAAACGTCAAACCACGGTATGAGGTCAAAAATCTCAGAAAAAGGTCATACCGTGGGATGAAGTCAAAAATTTCACAAAAGCGTTATCCCGCAGTATGAGGTCAAAAATGTCAAAAAAAAGGTCAAAAATGTCGCAAAAACGTCATACCGCGGGATGAGGTCAAATATGACTCAAAAACGTCATACCGCGGGATGATGTCAAGAATGTCACAAAAAGGTCAAAAATGTCTCAAAAGCGTGATTCCGCGGTGTGAGGTCAAAAATGTCAAAGAAACGTCATACCGCGGGATGAGGTCAAAAATGTCACAAAAAGGTCAAAAATGTCACAAAAACGGCATACCACAATATGATGTCAAAAATGTCACAAAAACGTCATACCGCGGGATGATGTCAGAAATGTCACAAAAACGTTATACCGCGGCATGAGGTCAGAAACGTCACAAAAAGGTCAAAAATGTCACAAAAACGTCATACCGCGGGATGAGGTCAAAAATGCCTCAAAAACGTCACACCGCGGGATTATGTCAAAAATGTCACAAAAAAGTCAAAAATGTCACAAAAACGTAATACAATGGTATGAGGTCAAAAATGTCACATAAAGGTCAAAAATGTTACAAAAACGTCATACCGGGGGATGAGGTCAAAAATGCTTCAAAAACGTCACACCGCGGGATGATGTCAAAAATGTCACAAAAAGGTCAAAAATTTCTCAAAAGCGTGATACCGCGGTGTGAGGTTGAAAATGTCACAAAAACGTCATACCACGGTATGATGTCAAAAAGGTCACAAAAACGTCATACCGCGGAATGGTGTCAAAAATGTTGCAAAAACGTCATACCGCGGGATGAGGTCAAAAATGTCACAAAAACGTCATACGGCGGGATGATGTCAAAAATGTCACGAAAATTTCATACCGCGGAATGAGGTCAAAAATGTTCCAAAACGGTCAAAAATGTCACAAAAAAGTCATAAAGCGGCATGAAGTCAAAAATGTCACAAAAACGTCATACCGCGGTTTGAGGTCAAAAATGTCACAAAAATTTTTGACCTCTTTTTCTGAGGTAAAAAATCTCAGAAAAAGGTCATCCCGCGGGATGATGTCAAAAATGTCACAAAAACGTTATACCGCGGTATGAGGTCAGAAACGTCACAAAAAGGTGAAAAATGTCACAAAAACGTCATACCGCGGGATGAGGTCAAACATGCTTCAAAAACGTCACACCGCGGGATGATGTAAAAAATGTCACAAAAAAGTCAAAAATGTCGCAAAAACGTCATACCGCGGAATCATGTCAAAACATGCACAAAAAGGTCAAAACTGTCGCAAAAACGTTATACCGCGGAATGATGTCAAAAATGTAAAAAAAACATCATTCCGCGGGATGAGGTCAAAAATGTCACAAAAACGTCATATCGTGGGATGTGGTCAAAAATGTTACAAAAACATCATACCGCGGTATGAGGTCAAAAATGTGAAAAAAACATCATACTGCGGTATGAGGTCAAAAAAGTACAAAAGTCACAAAAACGTCATAACGCGGCATGAGGTCAAAAACGTCACAAACAGGTCAAAAACGTCACAAAAAGGTCAAAAATGTCACATAAAAGTCACACCGCGGTGTGAGGTCAAAAATGTCACAAAAACGTCATTCCGCGGTATGAGGTAAAAAACGTCACAAAAAGGTCAAAAATGTCACAAAAAGGTCATGAATGTCACAAAAAGGTCATAAATGTCACATAAAAGTCACACCGCGGTATGAGGTCAAAAATGTCACAAAATCGTCATACCGCGGTATGAGGTCAAAAACGTCACAAAAAGGTCAAAAATGTCACGAAAACATCATACCGCTTGATGAGGGCAAGAATGTCACAAAAATTTCATAACGCGGTATGAGGTCAAAAATGTCACGAAAATTTCATGAGGTCAAAAATTTCAGAAAAAGGTCATACCGCGGGATGAGGTCAAAACTTTCACAAAAACGTTATACGGCGGTATGAGGTCAAAAATGTCACAAAAAGGTCAAACCGCGGAATGAGGTCAAAAATGTCACAATAACGTCATACCGCGGTATGAGGTCAAAAATGTCGCGAAAACGTCATACCGCTGCATGAGGTCAAAAATTTCACAAAAACAGCATACCGCGGTATGAGGTCAAAAATATCACATAAACGTCATACTGCGGAATGATGTCTAAAATGTCACAAAAAGGTCAAAAATGTCACATCAACGTCATACTGTGGAATGATGTAAAAATTTCACAAAACGGTCAAAAATGTCACAAAAACGTCATACCGCGGCATGAGGTCAAAAATGTCGTGAAAACTTCATACCGCAGGATGAGGGCAAAAGCGTCACAAGAGTCACGAAATGTTACAAAAACGTCATACGGCAGGATGATGTCAAAAATGTCAAAAAAACCTCATACAGCGGAATGTCGTCAAAAATGTCACAAAAAGGTCAAAAATGTCACACAAACGTCATCCCGCGGAATCATGTCAAAAATATCACAAAAACGTTATACCGTGGTATTAGGTCAAAAATGTCGCAAAAACGCCATACGGTGGGATGATGTCAAAAATGTCACAAAAACTTCATTCCACGGTATGAGGTAAAAAATGTCACAAAAAGGTCAAAAATGTCACAAAAACGTCATACCGCGGTGTGAGGTAAAAAATGTCACAAAAACGTCATGCCGCGGAATGTTGTCAAAAATGTCACAAAAACGTCAAACTGCGGGATGATGTCAAAAATGTCACAAAAATTTCATACCGCAGTATGATGTCAAAAATGTCACAAAAACGTCATACCGCGGGATGATGTCAAAAATGTCACAAAAACGTCATACCGCAGTATGATGTCAAAAATGCCTCAAAAACGTCATACCACGGGATGATTTCAATAATGTCACAAAAAGGTCAAAAATGTCGAAAAACGTCATATCGCGGGATGAGGTCAAAAATGCCACAAAAACGTCATACCGCGGTATGTGGTCAAAAATGTCACAAAAACGTCATACCGCGGGATGATGTCAAAAATGTCACAAAAAGGTCAAAAATGTCTCAAAAACGTCACACCGCGGTATGAGGTCAAAAATTTCACAAAAACGTCATACTGCGGAATGATGTCAAAAATGTCACAAAAATTTCATACGGCGGTATGAGGTCAAAAATGTCACAAAAACATCATACCACGGAATGATGTCAAAAATGTCACAAAAGCGTCATCCCGCGGAATGATGTCGAAAATGTCACAACAATGTCATATCGCGGAATGATGTGAAAAAATTTCACAAAAAAGTCACACCGGGGGATGATGTGACAAAAGTCACAAAAACGACATACCGCGGTATGAGGTCAAAAATGTCACAAAAACGTCATACCGCGGAATCATGTCAAAAATGTCACAAAAAGGTCAAAAATGTCACAAAAACGTCATACCACGGGATCATGTCAAAAATGTAATAAAATTGTCAAAAATGTCACAAAAACGCCATATCGAGGGATGAAGTTAAAAATGTCACAAAAACGTCATACGGCGGGATGATGTCAAAAATGTCACAAAAACGTCATACCACGGTACGAGGTCAAAAATTTCACATAAACGTTCTATCGCGGGATGAGGTCAAAAATGTAACAAAAACGTCATCCCACGGAATGATGTCAAAAATTTCAGAAAAAAGTCATACAGCGGGATGATGTCAAAAATGTCACAAAAGTCACAAAGACGTCATACCGCGGTATGAGGTCAAAAATGTCACAAAAACGTCATACTCCGGTATGAGGTCAAAAATGTCACAAAAACGTCATTCGGCGGAATCATTTCAAAAATGTCACAAAAACTTCAAAAATGTCACAAAAATTTCATACAGCGGAATGAGGTCAAAAATGTTCCAAAAAGGTCAAAAATGTCACAAAAAAGTCATAGGGCGGTATGAAGTCAAAAATGTCACAAAAACGTCATACCGCGGTCTGAGGTCAAATACGTAAAAAAAAGGTCAAAAATGTCGCAGAAAGGTCAAAAATGTCACAAAAAGGTCAAAAATGTCACAAAAACGTCATACCGCGGTATGAGGTCAAAAATGTCACACAAAGGTCATACTGCGGGATGAGGTCAAAAATTTCACAAAAACGTTATCCCGTGGTATGACGTCAAAAATGTCACAAAAAGGTCAACAATGTCGCAAAAACGTCATACCGCGTTATGAAGTCAAACATGTCACAAAAGCGTCATACCGCGGGATGAAGTAAAAAATGCCTCAAAAACGTCACACCGCGGGATGGTGTCAAAAATGTCACAAACAGGTCAAAACTGTCTCAAAAACGTGATACCGCGGTATGAGGTACAAAATGTCACAAAAAAGTCAAACTGCGGGATGAGGTAAAAAATGTCACAAAAACGTCATACTGCGGGATGAGGTCAAAAATGTCACAAAAACGTAATACCGCGGGATGAGGTCAAAAATGTCACAAAAATTTCATACCGCGGAATGATGTCAAAAATGTCACAAATAGGTAAAAAATGTCACAAAAACGTCATACCGCGGAATAAGGTCAAAACTTGGACAAAACGTTCAAAAATGTCGCTAAAACGTCATATTGCGGGATGAGGTCAAAAATGTCACAAAAACGTCATACCGCGGTACGAGGTAAAAAACGTCACAAAAGTCACAAAAACGTCACACGGCTGGATGATGTCAAAAATGTCACAAAAAAGTCTAAAATTTCAGAAAAACGTCATACCGCGGTGTGAGGTCAAAAATGTCACAAAAACGTCATGCCGCGGAATGTTGTCAAAAATGTCACAAAAACGTCATACCGTGGGATGATGTCAAAAATGTCACAAAAATTTCATACCGCAGTATGATGTCAAAAATGTCACAAAAACGTCATACCACGGTATGAGGTCAAAATTGTCACATAAACGTCATAATGCGGAATGATGTCAAAAATTTAACAAAAAGGTAAAAAATGTCACAAAAACGTCATACCGCAGTATGAGGTCAAAACTTGCACGAAAAGGTCAAAAATGTCGAAAAACGTCCTATCGCGGGATGAGGTCAAAAATGTCACAAAAACGTCATACCGCGGGATGATGTCAAAAATGTCACAAAAAGGTAAAAAATGTCTCAAAAACGTCACACCGCGGTATGAGGTCAAAACTTTCACAAAAACGTCATACCGCGGAATCATGTAAAAAATGTCACAAAAAGGTCAAAAATGTCACAAAAACGTCATACCGCGGCATGAGGTCAAAAACGTCACACAAGTCACAAAAACGTCATACCGCGGTATGAGGTCAAAAAGGTCACAAAAACGTCATACGGCGGGATGATGTCAAAAATTTCACAAAAACTTCATCCCACGGTATGAGGTCAAAAATGTCACAAAAAAGTCTAAAATGTCACAAAAACGTCATACCGCGGTGTGAGGTCAAAAATGTCACAAAAACGTCATGCCGCGGGATGATGTCAAAAATGTCACAAAAAAGTCTAAAATGTCACAAAAACGTCATACCGCGGTGTGAGGTAAAAAATGTCACAAAAACGTCATGCCGCCGAATGTTGTCAAAAATGTCACAAAAACGTCATACCGTGGGATGATGTCAAAAATGTCACAAAAATTTCATACCGCAGTATGATGTCAAAAATGCCTCAAAAACGTCATACCGCGGGATGATGTCAAAAATGTCACAAAAAGGTCTAAAATGTCTCAAAAACGTCACACCGCAGAATGAGGTCAAAAATTTCACAAAAACGTCATACCGCGGTATGAGGTCAAAATTGTCACATAAACGTCATACTGCGGAATGAGGTCAAAAATGTCACAAAAAAGTCTAAAATGTCACAAAAACGTCATGCCGCGGTGTGAGGTAGAAAATGTCACAAAAACGTCATGCCGCGGAATGTTGTCAAAAATGTCACAAAAACGTCATACCGTGGGATGATGTCAAAAATTTCACAAAAATTTCATACCGCAGTATGATGTCAAAAATGCCTCAAAAACGTCATACCGCGGGATGATGTCAAAAATGTCACAAACGTTTCATACCGCAGTATGATGTCAAAAATGCCTCAAAAACGTCATACCACGGGATGATGTCAAAAATGTCACAAAAAAGTCTAAAATGTCACAAAAACGTCATACCACGGTGTGAGGTCAAAAATGTCACAAAAACGTCATGCCGCAGAATGTTGTCAAAAATGTCACAAAAACGTCATACCGTGGGATGATGTCAAAAATGTCACAAAAATTTCATACCGCAGAATGATGTCAAAAATGCCTAAAAAACGTCATACCGCGGGATGATGTCAAAAATGTCACAAAAAGGTCAAAAATGTCTCAAAAACGTCA
>JAMOIN010001088.1:0-25527 GCA_024666655.1 Dascyllus trimaculatus
CTCGCTCATTAACGCCGGAGCTTGATAAACACCTGAACGAAACACCGCAGCAAAACATCAGGAAGCCCTTTTCTGTTTAAAGTCGACTCCAGAGAAGAGCTGCAGTTACAAAGGCTTATCTTATCTGTTTACCCCACTGAAACTTCATTTTTTAACATGTAGAGAATGACAGCGGATGCTTATAGGCTAGAGCTAGCATTAGCCGATATCAATGAAAAGTTTCTGTCTAAATAGCTTCAAACCTCTTTACTCCCTCTAGTCGATTATTTTTCTACAACAGCTGGATACTGTAGTTTTCAGCAGATGTGACTCACTGAGGAGGAAAAGCACATTTAGCGGGGACTATTTTCAGTGGCGGATTAATACATATTGGTGCTCCAGTGAGCATTTCTAGCAATAGTGCAGCCTACGACTGATTAAGTCAAATTAACCCTCTGTCTCCATCTGTGCCAAGAGGATGTTGTGCAAATGAAACCACAGGGATGTAGAATGAAGCTTGAGGTTAGCAAGAACGTTGAGCCTAAAGTCAGAGTTCTCAGCGTCACAAGGGTGGCTCTTTTAAAATGTGGTAAGATCCCCGTGGTAACTGATGCTGCACAACGAACCTTCTCTGGAGGAGTTTGTGATCGGAGTTCGGTCATGTTCGACCATTTTCTCTATGAACGGTACAGATTCTCAGTTACATCTGCAAACCTGTTTAGTTGTGCGTTACTGATGCCATTAAACGAAGCTGTGCAGCTACAGCAGGAAGAGTGTATTCAACATGTTGCCGTGGAAACCTGTATTCACACCGATCAGGCGTAACATCATGACCACCTGTGTAGTATTGTGTTGGTCCCCCTTAATGCTCTGAACCACTGGGCCTGGACCAGAGCAGTGGTTCTCAACTGGTCCAGCCTCAGGACCCACTATGTCTCTATTAATAACGGTCGCGACACAAATTGTTGAAGTTTGCTGTTCCTGTTAACAAATTAAAGTCTATTTGGGTGGAGTCTCAACGCACTTTGATACAGCTTGGGAAAATTTTGGCTTATTTTTTGCTCATTTTGGTATATTTGGACACTTTTGCCAAGTTTTGGGCATGTTTTTGGCCCATTTTGACAGATTCTGAGCACATTTTGGTTCATTTTCGGGACGTTTTAGCATAAATTTCTCCTATAAGCTGGCAGAGACAGATCTAGAGGTTAATAGTGGGCAACTACTGGTGTCACCACCACTAAATATCCTGCTATTGAAAGCAAACTGTGTCATAAAAAACACGTCCTTTGAAATAAAAGACTTTATACCACTGCTTTTTTTGGGGGGGGGGCATGCTTCTATGACCCTCTAAAAATGGTTTCCCGACCCATCAGTTGAGAACCATTGGACCAGAGGACCTCTCAGGGGGTCCTATGGGGTCTGGAACCACTGGATCCTTTGGCTACTCTGGCTTGTGCAGTGGGGCCTCTGTCAATCCAACTGGTTCCACTGCATCCTGTTGATGCTTGATCAGAATGGGCTGTAGGAAGTCTGGAGGTCACATCAACATGTTGGACCATTGTCATGTTCCTCCACATGTTCCTGATTGGTTGATGTTGTTGCCATGTGGTGGGGTGCATTTTCATCCAGGGACATGAGGGAGTGTGTTTGTTGTGGGACGATGTTTATTTGGGTGTCTAAGTCTGATCAAGCCGTGTGAAGAAAGTTAACAAAGAAAGGTGATAACCACTGTCATGATACCTCTGCTTTGGGTTTTGTCCAGCCAGCTACAGCAAAGAAAGCCCAACTATCTTAAACATTCTGTACAGTACAGTGCTCTCTTACAGTTTTAAGGTGGTTTATTGTAAAATGCAACAAAACAGAAGCTTACAGGCAGCATGGAAGGCAGGTGGGCAGGCAAATCCAGAAGACTGTGGCTCAAGAAACAAGTCAAAACGGCAGCTTAGACTCTAAAGCAAACACAGTCGGTCAGAGGAGCGGCTGTGGAGGGCAGATATATTCATGCAGGCACTGATTGGTCAGCTGGAAACAGGTGGGGTGGGCGTGGCAGACAGGTGAGTGGGAGCAATCCGCTGACATCTAGTGGACGGGGGAGGTAATGCAGGAAGCAACAGTGAAGCAATGAACAAATACAGTGTGAAGAAATTAAGGATCATGTTGTGCAACAGTATTTGATAGGATAAACTAATCCCTGATTTTGAGATAATAAGAATACATTTATTGAATTTCCTCCTTTGAGAACCAGCTGAAATGAGCTTCATCTGTTTTCTGTTTTGCTCTTTCTTATCTCCAGATGACGCAACGCAGGAGAACATTATGTTCAATCATATGCAATCAAACAGCAAACCCCTTCCACACTTCAGGAGGACGTGGCGGCAAATCAAACATGCACAGACACAAACAGAGGCAGCAATCAGGGACTATCAAGAACCTGTCAACACATTCATAGTGATGAGGCAGCAGCAGGAACAAACCAATCAGTCTAAAAGGCTGTACGGGAAACCACCAGACTGCAGGACGTTTCCCCATCACGCTTTAATGCTGGTGAGCGCATCCCTCCGGTAGCAGCTGCACACATGTCAGCCTATGTGCTTATGTGACCACAGGGAGACGGCTGGGGAGTGTTTGGGAAGCTAATGGGCAGTTGTTTTGAGGAATGTACCGAGCACCATATTGCTGCAAAACACTAATGTCGCACACGCTGAAAGCAAGTGGTACAAAGCGTTCGGCATCATGTTGGTGCAGAAAGTTCAAGCTGATGTCTGCAACAAGATTCACCTGTGAGAATTTGAGATGGACTCCAGTAGGATGGAAAATTTTAATCTTGCAAATGACGACGTAAAGGTCAGAATAGGTCCGTGTACGTCGCGGCCATTTGTTTCCTTATTTTGAGATTTCAAAATAAAAGCGAAAAATAAACCGTTTCCTGTTTTTTTCAGTGATAATACAAAATGAAAAACGGAAAACGGGCCCTAATTCATTATCCATTATCCGTTATCCGATTTAATTAGATGTGTTGTAAATGGAAATTAAAACTAAAATACACCCGTGGAAAACTTATTTCTCTACTTCCTGTTGGTTTTGGCTCCATGATGCTGCCACCGCCGTGCCTGCCATGAAGGCCAGACTGATGAGAGCTGCTGAGATGGTTCTCCAGAGAACTTCTGAAGCTCTGGGACCGTTGGGTTCTTGGTCTCCTCCCTGGTCAAGAACCTTTCTAACTTCTCGGTTACTCAGTTGGATTGGACAACCGACTCTATGAAGAGCCCTCCATCCAGACGTCACTCTACCTGCAACATTTCCCAGTTCCTCCTCGTGGATCCTGAGGCGTTCCCAGGCCAGATGAGATATATAACATATGTAATCCCTCCTGTTAGTTCTGGGTTTACTTCAGGGTGTCTTCTGAACGTTTTTAAACTATAAGCGCTTTGGTTTCGTGTGGATGGGGCCTTAGCCTCCCTGCAGTCAAGACTCCTGTGGAGCCTCCTAGTGGCATCCCACGGAAACTGTTTCCTTGCAGCTTCAGGTGAAATCCACGGGGATCTCGGAGCAGGTTGATGTGTGCAAGGCCCCCCTCCCTGGTGTAAGGACACACCCTGACACTCACCACTCAAACCCCCAGCAAATAGTAAATGGTCAATGGCTCGTAAGAGGTGGATGAACTGCCGGGTTTTGCTCCCGGAAGGGCATCCGGACGTAAAAATCTCTCGCTCCACCAAACGTCAGACCCTGAGCGTAGGAGACCTGACGTAATGATGGTGCTGATGGCAGATTCTGGCTGATAAATAGTGTAATTCTGGTGATTTTTAAAAAGATAACAGGCATTTCACACCCATCAGTTGATTTTGGGTCTCAGAGGGTGAATTGAAAACTCCAAACTGCACCTTTAACACGCAAAGAAACCCCACATCCGCAGCTTTGAAGATCGTAACTGTAATTGACTTCATGATGCACTAACGAAAAGCTCCCCACACGTCTGACTCACCAGTGACATCAATTAATTTTCGATCATCGAAATAGGTCTGGGGTTAGCGGGCCGATGCGTCCACAGCTTGGTAACCACTGGGACTTAACACACCCTGATCTGTCAGTCCTTACTCACTGTTTACGGCAACACAGAAAAAACCAACACCACCATCCACGAGTGTGTGTCCTGCCTCTAAAGCATCCATGCAGATTACCTGAAAATGACCAGCGGCTCTCTGACAGGGTGAAATCTATGAGCGGCTCCGTTCGCCTTAATGGAACACTCCCCCGTTCGCACCAAGACAGGTGTTACAGTAAAAGCCGTGAGAAGTGAGAAGTGAGAACCCGGCATTCTTTATGTTAAAGCAGCAAGAAGAGCAAATCAAAGTGACATTACGGATGTCAGAGAAGGGCAAGCTGGTGTCGTCGGCGCCGTCTCAGGAGGGTTGCTTTAATGAGATATTACCACTTACAGAAGCCACACGAAGCCTCACGGTTAACCAGCAGCCGCTCATTAGCCGCAGTGTTCTGGACGATGCTGTATACGGGGCTAATTGGATGGCTGGTTCCTGCCTGTGACACATTAGAAGCTTAACTGAGGCTCATAGTGCAGCAGAAATAACTCTAGTATCAGAGCGTGATATTAAGAATGTAATGCAAGATCTCCTGCCTCAACACCTGCCAAGCAACACGTAAACATCAGTCTTGGTTTCCGAAGCCGTACGTCATGCATTCGGGCTCCCCAAAGGTCAGGTTATTGGGCGTCCCAGGCTCCATTTCATTAAGCTGCTCATGTGAGAAAGGCTCGTCTAAACCGGACCTGATGGCAAACCTTCCCACAGCTGTTGAGACATTTCTCTAAAAACCACAAAATCATTAAGATCCATCATCTGGGAACCGCGAATGTCTGCGCAAAATGTCACGGACATGTTTTTGAGGTATTTGGATCAAAGTGGTTGAAAGACCACCCAGCAGACCAGCGTGGACGGCCACGACCAAAACTCAGAAATATAAATACCATCGTTTTGATTGAATCTCCAGAAGCCTGAAGTTCTTCCACTGAGAAATGTTTGATTTGTGCCACAAAAGAAAAAAGTAAACGTCAAACAGTTTGTAGAAACATAAAATAACAAGACAAGGAGGAGTCATGGGTGTCTTGGTGGCCTCCCTCACTAGTCTCCTTCTTGTAACTTGTAAGAAGGAGACTAGTGAGGGAGGACACCAAGACTCCTATGACTCCTCTGAAGGAGTTAGAAGAAGGAGACTAGTGAGGGAGGCCACCAAGACTCACATGACTCCTCTGAAGGAGTTACAAGAAGGAGACTAGTGAGGGAGGACACCAAGACTCCTATGACTCCTCTGAAGGAGTTAGAAGAAGGAGACTAGTGAGGGAGGCCACCAAGACTCCTATGACTCCTCTGAAGGAGTTAGAAGAAGGAGACTAGTGAGGGAGGCCACCAAGACTCCTATGACTCTTCTGAAGGAGTTACTAGAAGGAGACTAGTGAGGGAGGACACCAAGACTCCTATGACTCTTCTGAAGGAGTTAGAAGAAGGAGACTAGTGAGGGAGGCCACCAAGACTCCTATGACTCCTCTGAAGGAGTTACAAGAAGGAGACTAGTGAGGGAGGCCACCAAGACACCTATGACTCCTCTGAAGGAGTTACAAGAAGGAGAATAGTGAGGGAGGCCACCAAGACACCCATGACTCTTCTGAAGGAGTTACAAGAAGGAGACTAGTGAGGGAGGCCACCAAGACACCTACGACTCCTCTGAAGGAGTTAGAAGAAGGAGACTAGTGAGGGAGGACACCAAGACACCTATGACTCCTCTGAAGGAGTTAGAAAAAGGAGACTAGTGAGGGAGGACACCAAGACTCCTATGACTCCTCTGAAGGAGTTAGAAGAAGGAGACTAGTGAGGGAGGCCACCAAGACTCCTATGACTCCTCTGAAGGAGTTTCAAGAAGGAGACTAGTGAGGGAGGCCACCAAGACTCCTATGACTCCTCTGAAGGAGTTTCAAGAAGGAGACTAGTGAGGGAGGACACCAAGACTCCTATGACTCCTCTGAAGGAGTTAGAAGAAGGACACTAGTGAAGGAGGCCACCAAGACAACGATGACTAACCCCAGAAGTCCTCCTTCTGAAGCTTCGATCACTTCTTTCTCCATTTAGTCCATGTAGAGGTTCTTCTGGCTTCCTACCAGCTCCTTCCTGACTTTGGTGTTTCATGTTTATTCTTGTCGTAACCTGCAGATAAACGCCTTCATCTGGCTCATCTGCATTGAAACGGGGTCAGTGCATGTAAACAGATCTAATGGTGGGTTCCTGTGCTGCTGCAGGTGAATCAGGCAGACGCCTCGTTGTTTTATTCAGCTGGTCAGACCTTCTGTCAGGCTCTGATGTGGACACAGTCTGTGGATCTGCTCAGGGATTAACTGCTCTGATCAGGTAGACTGGAGGCTCACATTCCCTCCTGACACCTGAGAGTGAAGGTGACTCTAGATAGAATATGTGATGATGAGACAGCAGCGTTCACAAACATCACGCTCAGAATGCAAAACGTGAAGCAAGAAACAGCTTCATAAAGGAAATCTACACAGGAAATACTCAACCCTTTAATGGAAGCTCATTTACTGCATACACATTTTGATATTTCTCGTCTTTTTACTGGTTTTATTTTATCTTGTTTTGCATGACTGCTGCCTCTTTAATCCTCGTGGCCTGCAGCACATCTGAAGACCTGGTAATCACAGCCCATCATGTGTGATTGTCCTGTACAGAAACATAGGAAATAGGAATGATTGAGTCACAGAGAGAGAAGCAGCTCAAGAGCTTCTTATTCATTTCCTCGTTTTGAAGAATGGACACGCTCCATTCCACGGCACTTAGAAAAACAACAAGCGAAAATACAAATATATAAATATAGATATATGTGCTGAATATGAATATAAAGCGATGACGGTTAAGACCAGACAGTGTCTTCAGTTGTGCTTTCAAATGCCTGATTTGGCTGCTTGGTATCTTTCTGATGCACTATAGTGCTTTTTTTTTCTTTTGTTGCACTGATCCAACATTTCTCAATGAAAGAATCTAAAGATAAAGTCACTTCATATCGACTGGGGTGGAGAAAAATCCATCATTAAGGAATATAAGGAATACAGCAGGTGTGAATCTTCCTAGAGTAGAATCAGAATCAACTTTATTGACCAAGTTTTTAAACACAAACAAGGAATCAGACTCTGGTGAATCAGCAATCAGGAAAAACAGCTAAGTACTAATTATAAGGTAAAATAATAATGAAAGACCGTGTGCAAGAAGGAGACTAGTGAGGGAGGACACCAAGACTCCTATGACTCCTCTGAAGGAGTTAGAAGAAGGAGACTAGTGAGGGAGGCCACCAAGACACCTATGACTCCTCTGAAGGAGTTAGAAGAAGGAGACTAGTGAAGGAGGCCACCAAGACTCCTATGACTCCTCTGAAGGAGTTAGAAGAAGGAGACTAGTGAGGGAGGACACCAAGACTCCTATGACTCCTCTGAAGGAGTTAGAAGAAGGAGACTACTGAGGGAGGCCACCAAGACTCCTATGACTCCTCTGAAGGAGTCATAGGAGTCTTGGCAGACTATCAGGTTCTTCACGCTCAGTATTCCAAATCTCGCGTAGTCAAACGTGACTTCAGTGGAAACAAACATGATGGAATAACGGCGCTATAAATAACAGCGTTCCTTTCTTCAGTAACCAGTAATCTAATTGATTACTCTTCTCATCATTATAACTCCGTTACTTTTGCTGCCTAAAATGCGTCTCGTTACTAGAATTGAAGCTGTTTTTCCATCAGACCATCCAGATCTCTGAGCCGAGGGGCAGAGATTCTTTAATTGACACGTTAGTGCGGATTAATCCATCATCATGATTAATCTGATTAATGTTTTAGCGACGGTAACTCTACTGGTTTGTTTTTACTTCCTGTTCCGTCAGTCAGCTGACTCAGCTCGCATTCTGATTGGCTTAAATCCGGTACACGTGACATCACACACTGAGCGTGTTCACCCCACACACTACAGGGTTTATAGTCGCAGATATTAAACATGTTCATGATCTATGATCTCTCCTTCAGAGGCCTTCCAAGCAGATCGGACCGGATAAAATCACTCTTAACACCCCACAGGAACATCAGACATGATGTCGTTTGCAAACATCCAACAATCGGGTCTTTGCTGGCTTTGATCATAAGGAGATCAGGACAAAAACCAGCCTGATTATCCTGTAGTGTGAACCAGCCTTTAGTGTCTTGGTGGCCTCCCTCACTAGAACAGTTTATATTGTCACTTAACTGATTACTTTGTAGAAATCTGTTTTCACTTGGACATGAGAGAATAAATCCTTGTCAACAAAAGTCAAATTAATCATGATTTGACTTTAAAAGAAACCAAAGGAAACCTTCAAGAGGGATTAAAGCTCTCTATAAGTGTAACTGTGTGACTTGCAGTGAGCTCTGGTGCGTCGAGGATTGTCCAGTTTGACCAGTTGGTTTTCCAGCTCTGGCCAGAAGAACTGAAGCTTCTTCAGCTGCGTTGGCAAAAAGCAGAAGTGTTCAGAGTCTGGATGGAGCCTGGAGAACGGATCCAGGTGGTTCTGGTAAACGATCAGCTGACTTCCCGGCTCCCTGCTGCTCATCACTGGGTTTACAGTTTAAAGAAGCAGAAGCAGCTCGAACACCGGAGCAAAGGTGAGGCTGACTTTGGTGAGGCTTCCCTGAGTGGGTGTTAAAAAAACTCCACAGTGGAAGGTGCCAGAGGAAGACGAGCCTCACACTGAGACGCTAAAAGCATTGTATTGACGGACGACACACCTCTTCAGTGTCACCGGCGGGTCCTGGTCATTTTCTGTGACTAACATACCGAAAGGGCAAAAACAGGGCGCTGGAGGACGAGCATCAGTTATTTATCATGTAAAAATGACACCAGGCTGTCTGAGCGTGGCACGAAAACAACAGCTGGTTACCAGAAAACACCAAAAAACAAATGAGAAATCCTCTTTCACCTGAAATACTGCACATCGCCCTGCTTTAAATCAAGTAAACAGCCCAGACGATGTGAATAACACACACTTATATTAGTATTCACCAACATATTTAACATAAATCTACAGGATCACATGGGGCTTTGATGTTTTCTACTGATAAATGGCGTCTTCCTTTGCTTTGCTGCGTGCTACAGGCAGAATAAACACGAATATCATCACTAAACATCGTCACAAACCTCGGTAAACCAGTTAAACTACACTTCAGTAATGTGGCTGGAAGCTTCCTGATTATCTTGTCGTTCTTTTCTTCCTCTTGTAAACGTAATCACCGGGCTGCTGGTAGAAAAGCTGCTCTAGCAAAACGTCAGCGCTTGAAAACAGTAGTTCTGTGGTCCAGAGGACTGACAGGTCTGGTTCTGTCAGAAAGGGGCTTAAATGAGCTTCTTAAATACTGAAGGCTGAAACACATTTTAACCCAAGTCCTGAGTGCAGCTCTTACATCAACATACACTGCAGTTTTTATTTTTATTTTTTAAAAATAATCGTTAACTGTAATTGCACTGTAAAGCTTTTAAAATCACAGGAAAGAAAATTTTAAAAAATGTTACATGTTAACCTGAAACAAGCAAACAGGCCAAAGCTGTAAATAATGAAGTCAGAAAAATTACACTTTTAAAAAGGCCGTATATAAATCAGCAAAAATCTGATTATTTTGCAGATGTTTGAATCTATTTGAGAAACATTTTAATTAATTGAATAAAAAGCTATGTATATCATGAATTGAAAATTCATTGTTATTGTTATATATTATTGCATCATTTTATTGTGGTAAAACCGTAGAAAAAAGTGATAATTTTACATGTTGACTGTAAGAAAAACAAGAGAAAAGACACCACAGGCAAAACGTCTTGATTTATATGTTAATCCTAAAAAACAAACAAAATAACAGCCCAGAATGGTAAATAATGTCCACATCAAAAATCTGTATTTTTAACGCTTATCTGCAAAATTACACTTTAAAAAAAGTATATAAAAGTATATATATATATATATATATATATATATATACATATTTTTTAAAGTGTAATTTTGCAGATGTTTGCCATTTTTTGAAAGAAATTTAATTAATTTAATAAAATAAACGACGTATATCATGGATTGAAAAGTAGTAAATGATTTTTTAAACTGTTATTTTACAGGTTTTTATATTATTACACCATTTTATTGTGTTAATATCTCTTAAAACTGTACACATAAATTTAATCTTGATTATTTTTATTATTACTATAAAAGAATAAATAATTAAATTAAAAAATATTTTTTATTAAATTATAATTATTTTTTATTATTATTTTAATCATGTTTTTATTTGTATGGTTTATTTATTTATTTATGTATATGGTTTATTTGTTTGTTTGTTTATTTGTATGGTTTATTTATTCATTTTTATAATCTATTTATTTATTTATTTATTTGCATGGCTTAATTATTTTTTTACATATGGCTTATATATTCATTCATTTATTTATTTATTTGTATGGCTTATTTTTTAAAATCTATTTATATGGTTATTTATTTATATATTTTACAGTTTGTCACGTATTTTTCTGGCATAGTTTTCATTGCTTTATTTATTTATTTTTATTTATTTATTTATTTATTTATTTTTACATCTGTCTTTAGGGTGAGGATTAAAGCCTGAGTCTTGTTGTCTCAGTCAGTCAGTCACTATTATTTTAGACAGAAGGTGACTTTTGATGCCTCCGTGACGTCAGCACTGGTCTCCACCAGCCGTCTCCAGCGTCCCAGTGCTCCCAGTGCTCCCAGTGCTCAGCGCTCCCAGTCCACTGTCTGTGCGGACGGAGGGAGAGAGGGAGGATTTACGCACGCTGATGACCGGGTCGGTGCGTCAGCCTCCGGGTTGTCAGCTTTTAAACTGCTGCGGCCAGAGGGCACCGAGCAGAGCGCGCAGCCGACAGGAGCCGAGCCGAGCCGAGCCGAGCCGAACCGAGTCGAACCGAACCGAGCGGACCTGAGCTGAGCAGGAAACACTGAGGAGACATGAGGGTTCCGAGCGTGAGGCAACTTTTCCTCTTGTGTTTATTCGGGTTTTTTGGATGTTGGAGCTCCACAGGTAGGAGAACCGGGAACCACCCAGCTACGTTTATTACTAATATAAAAGTTGTTCATGATCAATATTCTCAGTATTGATCACTTTGATGGACATCTGTGGTTTATTCATGGATGTAACTGCTGATTAAGCCTCTAATTGGACATTTAATTTAGGTGCTCTTTGGCTTTTAATCCACTGTTGTGTTTGTGTTAATAGATCCCTATAAAAATACAGGAAGCAAGATTAAATTCAGAATAAAAGCACATCTGGTAGCTGCACTTCTTTATAAATTATCAAGAAAATAAACTGTTAAAAATAAAAAAAATGCACTTAAACCTGTCAGAACAACGAATCCAGACTCCAGCAGAGCAAATTCTAGTTATGTCATCTATAACCTGTTTATTCAGTCTCCATTAAATCTGTCAAGGATGCTTTTTAATCTATTAAAACAACAATAAATAGGATAAATTTAGAGTTTGAACGATGGCTGCAGGTTTCTCTCTGTACAGGTGTGAGTTTTATCAGAGCCTTATTAGGGTTTTATTCTGCCTTCATGCTCTGCAGCGGAGGTCAGTGGTGGAAACGAACGAGGAGGGAAAATCTTCTGTAAATTAAGATCAATTAATGAAATATGACTACGGTTTTACCAGATAGTACCACAATAAAAGCGTGTAATAATATGAAAACCTGTAAAATAACTAAAATAAACAAATTAAATAAATTAAAAATTAAAATTAAAATGAAAAAAGCAGCAAATGTGCCAGAAAAATATGTGAAAAACTGTAAAAATAAATACACAAACAATATAAATAAATTAAAAACCATATAAATGAATATATAAATAAATAAACATATAAATGAATAAATAAACAATGCAAATAAATAAATAAAGAATATACATAAAAACATAAATAAATAAACCATACAAATGAATAAATACTGTAAAAAAAATCTGCCAATTTATGCAGAATATAGATTTTTTAAAGCTGATTTAAATGCAGTAAAACACTTTAATCTTTATTATAAACAAACAAATTACTATTTGAAAAATGCAGATTTTTGACATTATTTCTAGTTTTTGTCCTGTTTTTTTTAAGCGTTAACATGTAAATCAATACATTTATCCTGTGATTTTAATATTATACTTTACTTTTTCTTTTTTTTACAGTCAACATGTAAATTAATCTTTTTTTTTCTACGGTTTTGCCAAATATCACCACAATAAAATAATGTAATTATATAAAACCTGTAAAGTAACAGTTTAAAAAAATCATTTACTGTTTTTAAATCCATGATATACATAATTTGTTTTGTTAAATTAATTAAAATGTCTTTTAAATTAGAGATAAAAAAGATAAAGATCAAATTTTTTCATCCTGAAGGACATTACTTTGCCAGATTATAATAAACACAATTACAGAAAGGGTTAGTAATTAAATAGAAATAAAATAAAATAAAATAAAAACAAAAAATCAACTAATAATACAAGCACAAAAACCAAGTGTAGAATAGTGTCTAATAATAATAATAATGATAATAAAATAAAGTTAAAATTAAAAATAATGGCAAACATCCATTTTTTAAAAAGTGTAATTTTACAGATAAAAGCTAAAAATACAGATTTTTATTGTTTTATTATTTACAGTTTTGGCCTGTTTTTTATTTTAGGAGTGTTCAGATCCTTTTTAAAATTATTTATTATTACTTTCCAAATCATTTTCACTCGACAAATTAATTAAAAGTGGAAATACGTCAGTTTTAAAAACGTTCTGCTGGAATTCCTCCATTCAAAATACATTCAGTTGACTGCAGTCGTCGATGCTTTTCTCTGAAATGAAGAAGTTTGTTCAAAAATGGTGTCAGGTGTCTGACAAAACTCATGATAAGTGACTCTTTAAGGTTTGAACTTGAGCGATTCCCTAGAAATTAAAGCCTTATATGAGAACTCTGCAGCTAAGGACCAGATGTTGGGTTTGGAGCTGCTGTTTAAGGCTGTAAAGAAGCTGCACTGACACTTGTTGCGTTGTTAGCATGTTGTGTTTAGCTGTCAGTGCTCTTACATGTGGCCTGAATCACACGGACAGACTTATTGTTGCATCATAGGAGCTGTAGCAGGATCTGAGGAGGGAGTGGTGGAAGATGTTTGTCTTTACAGCTCATAGAAGTGCAATAAAACCACATTAAATGATGTTACTGCACCTCGTTAGCGTCGATGCTCCTAATGATCCCAGAATACTAACATTCCCTCCCTCACACTTGTCCAGATGCCAGTCCTTATGATCAGTGGGGGAACGGCGTAGCGCTACGAAAGGTAGGAAACGATGCTTTCTTCTTCTAAACTCTCCTTTCCCTGATCCCACTTCTGCACGGGGTGTTTGAGCCAATCAGAGTTAAGTAAAGGCTGTCAATTAAGAGGGAAACGTTTAATTAGCTTCATTACTCAGCAGCTCGGTTCAGTGTGGCCATCAGGAGGCTGCTGAGGCCGTGACTGAGTGTGTTTGTCTGCAGGTGCGAGGCGTCCAGAACGACGACCTGAGCGGTGTGCTGTGGAGAGACCAGGATGAGGTGAGGAAGCAGCAGACAGTCACTGAAGACGCAGAATTTCACATGTGATGCGTCGTTTTTCTGTGATTTAACACGTGAAGAACCACATTTCCCATCAGCCCCTGGGTCGCCTGATTGTTCTGTTTATGAGGATAACATAATAATAACTTAGGTTTCATAACAACACGACTATTAAATTCTCCATAACATACGACCATGAACTTAAATCTCACATCTGAAGCACATACAGTGCCGTGAAAAGTATTTGCCCCCTTCTCAATTTATTTTTTTGCACTACTATTCAAAGCTACCTGGCCCTGTGTGGGCAAATAACTGCCCCCTAAACCCTCAGCTGAAGGTGGCCCAACCAGTTATTAGTTATTAGGTTGAGGGGGCAATTACTTTTCTTTGCAGAATAGCTTTAACTCAGCAACACTGGAGGTTTTTCAAGCACGAACTCAGCTTTCCAAAAAATGTGATCAGCCTCACTTAGTTCATGATTTACCAGGGGGGCAAATACTTTTTCACATGGGGCCAGGTAGGTTTGTATTCATTTTTTTGTGAACCTAAAGAATAAAGACTACTCTGATATACAGTGCTGTGAAAAAGTATTTGCCCCCCTCTCAAATTCTATATTTTCACTAGTATTCAAAGCTACCTGGCCCTGTGTGGAAAAATAATTGCCCCCTAAACCCTCTGCTGAAGGTGGCCCAACCAGTTAGTTATTACTTATTAGGTTTAGGGGGCAATTACTTTTTTGCAGAATTGCTTTAATTCAGTAACACTGTCTTATGTGCTGCACAGCTGAGTTTCGAGTACGAACTCAGCTTTCCAATAAATGTGATTAGTCATTTTAGTCCTGATTTAACAAGGGGGCAATTACTTTTTCACACACAGGACCAGGTATGTTTGGTATTAAATTCTTGTCAACCTAAAGAACAAAGACTGCTGAATTAAAACAACTCTGCAAAGAAAAGTAATTGCCCCCTAAACCTAAGAACTGGTTGGACCACCCTTAGCAGAGCGTGACCCAACCAGTTATTAGGTTTAGGGGGCAATTACTTTTCTTTGCGGACTGTTTTAATTCAGCAACACTGGAGGGTTTTCGAACACAAACTCAGCTTTCCAAAAAATGTGATTAGCCACAGTTAATTCATGATTTAACAAGGGGGGCAAATACTTTCCCACATATACCAGGGAGGTTTGATATTAGTTTTTTGTCAACCTAAAGAATAAAGACTGAGGTACTCTGATGTACAGGGCTCTCAAATTCTTATTATTATTATTTAATGTTTAAGACCATCAAATTAATGTAAATATCAGCCAAAGATAACCCAAGAAAACACAAATCCTTTAAAGTTTTAAGGGAAAAAAGCCTTTCCAAACCTACCTGGCCTTGTGTGAAAAAGTAATTGCCCCCTTGTTAAATCACGAATTAACTGTGGCTAATCACAGTTTTTAGAAAGCTGAGTTCGTGTTCGAAAACCCTCCAGTGTTGCTGAATTAAAGCAATTCTGCAAAAAAGTAATTGCCCCCTGAACCCAGTGACTGGTTGGACCACGCTCTGCTAAGGGTGGTCCAGCCAGTTATTTTTTAAAGCTGATTTAAATGTGATCAATTAATGAAATATTACTACGGTTTTACCAGATAGTACCACAATAAAAGCATGTAATAATATAAAAACCTGTAAAATAACAGTTTTTAATCCATCATATCTATTTTTTTAATTTAATCAATTAAAATTTCTTTCAAATAATGTCTAACATCTGCAAAATAATCCGATTTTTTTCTGATTTATATACAGTTATTTTTTAAAATCGTCATTTTATGAATAAACATTAAAAAAGAACAAATTACTATTTGTAAAAATACAGATTTTTGACATTATTTACTGTATTTGGCCTGTTATTTTTTATGACTAACATATAAATTAGTATGTTTTTCCTGTGATTTTAACAGTATGCTTTACTTCTTCATTTTTACAGTCATTTTAAATAATTTTTTCAATGGTTTTTACCAGATATTACCACAGTAAATGATGTAATAATATAAAAACCTGTAAAATAACAGTTAAAAAAATCATTTACCATTTTTTAATCCATGATATACATATTTTTAAATTAAATTAATTAAAATTTCTTTCAAATAATGGCAAACATCTATTTTTTTAAAGTGTAATTTTATGAATAAATGTTAAAAATACAGATTTTTGATGCAGATATTATTTAAATTAAATAGCTGTTTAACTATTTTTAAGAAAAAATGATGGAAAATCTAAATAACAGAAATGAGCAACGGATAAATGTTTGCTGTGGGTGAAAAACGTAAAGTGTGTTTGGGTTTGCAGCCATTTTAAAGCTCTTACTTTGAAATTCTGGGTATAACAACACGACAACATGGATGTTAAACTGTGTAAACTTGTGTTTCCCTGCAGGAGCAAGTCCAGAACGTCTTCAAGAGAGTAAGTCTTCCTTCTTCATTCCTCACGTCTGACGTTTGTCCAGCAGCAGCTCACTGATCCCAGATTCCTTCTCTGTGCTTCCAGTTCTTGTTTCATTACTCCAAAGCTCGCAACTCCGTCGGAGCCGTGCAGCAAGAGGTGAGGAACGTTATAAAAGCACCTCAAAGTGTCGTTTTCAAGAGTTGCTGCTTTAATTTAACACGTGTGTGACAGCTGAACGTCTGCTGGAAGCCCACAGGTTTACCTTCGAGGTGGTCGGCAGCTTCTCCAGGTTTAGCTGAGCCCTTCAAAATAAGTTTAACAGCAGCTACGATCATCAAAACAGTCCATCGGTGCCGTCGTTAGTCTGAACACCACCTCAGAAGCGGTGAAACAGCAGGTTTTGACTGACACAACCCCTCTTCTCCTCTTGCAGTCCCACTCGGTTCACCCTCTGATGCGACTCTCGCCGAAGCTCTCGCAGAGGAGAAAGAAGAAGGTGCTTCTTCTGGTGAGGAAGGACTCAGACACATGAACTCATCAAGCTTTAGCCTCCATGTGTTTAGAAGTTCAGGAGCGAAGGCAGGAAAACGACTGTAGGCAAGGAGCTGAAGGTCAAAGGTGAAAGATGCCGGTTGGTTCAGCTTTAAAACGAAGCAGCGTCCAAACAAACCAGGAAGGATTAAAACATCATTTAGAGGCCTGACGAGTTCAAATGATCATGAGCAGGAGTTTTGTGATCAGTTCCCCCCCGCCTCCTTAAATAAATACAAAAAAGTCACCTTAGCTTTCCCTTATAGGCTGATTTAGTCTAAAAATGACGCATCAAACATCAAATTTGAACCTATGCAGCAAAATAAAACGGAAAAAGCTGCCATTTTTGGGTCCTTTCAGTGCCAAATTATTCCATAACAGAACACTGTTAGCTTAGCATTAGCATTATTACTTTAGTATTTTTGACTTCTCCTTTGTCAATCATTATATAACCCACAGGAGCAGCAATTCTCCTGCATTAATTAATTTTTGGCACCCAGAGAGAGGTTTCAGGCAGCGCCAAAATGATAAGAATCAAGAATAAGAAATAATTCAACTTTTAAAATCACCGAACAAAAACATAAAGGTCCCTTGTGAAATATTGATGCCACATGAAGTGCACCACCCAAAGTGAGCGTATACTGTCTGGTACAGCAACGCCTCAGATGACTCCGGTCATGAGGGAACGTGTCATTGGCATGTTGGAAGCAGGAATGTCCACCAGAGCGGTCGCTGTGCAGCTGAATGTTCACTATCAGACGACAGGACGTTTGAGAGTTGGTTTCCAACAGACGGGCAGTACTGCAAATCCACCTCATCCACGTCGGCCACGTGTGACCACCCCAGCACAGGATGGACACATCCGGCTGGTTCACTGGTGGGATGGTCTCAGACCAGCGACACGTACAGCAGATGAAACCTTTGGTCTGACAACAGACGCATCACACAAACATGCCAATGACACGTTCCCTCATGACCGGAGTCATCTGAGGCGTTGCTGCTTTGGTCAACATGTGACATGTTGGGGTGGCCTTTTATTGTCCCCAGTATAAGGAGTGTCTGAGTACTGCTCATTGTGTTGGAGCAGCGTCTGGATATGCCACACCCATGGACTGAATGGAATTAATGCATCACTGAGGCAGTGGTGGACTCAGATTTGGGACTAATCAAGAGAAATATCCATTTAGTCCAAGTACCAGACAGTATACGCTCACTTTGGGTGGTGCACTTCATGTGGCATCAATATTTCACATGGAGCCTTTATGTTATTGTTCGGTGTAGTTTAGGTAGCATGTACGGCAGTTTTGCTCATCCAGTGGTCAGAAATAAGAGGAAAACAGACAGATGTCAGTCTAAATAGGAAACACAACTCACTACCTTCACCGTACGTGAAGCGATCGCTCCTGAAAGGCTCAATCTAAACCAGAGAGACTCCTGTAGAAGTTAAAGATCCGACACCAAACAGAAACTTTCCTGCCTTTATCCTTCACCTTAAAGGACTTGACCTTTTCAGGCAGCAGAGAGGCAGTGATTAAGAACGAGATGGCATAAATCACTTCTAACCACATCATCACTGCTGGGCTTCGATTTACCGCTGACTCTTCTCCTTGTCTGTCTCTTCCTGCTAATTAAACAGAAGATTCGAAGTCTGCCGGAGGGGCTGCTGTAGAAGAAACACCTGAGAAAAGAACCGAGGGAACGACGCCGGGCAGGAGAAGAGCAGCTGGCAGCTCCGCCTCCGGACTTCACCATCTACATCCACCGACAGAGAAACACTCAGCATCTCCGACTCCAGATTTTGTTAATAGAAAATAAATCACTGCATCGATGGGAACGACTGAACCGCACCGCCGTGGCTGTCTTGTTGCTTCCAAGTGTCACCGAACTGTCTCAGAGCACGAACCTGGCATCAATGCACCGCTGCACAAAGACGTGTAGAGAAACACTCGAATTAACCTCCTTTAAATCAGCAGTGACACGAAAAAAAGAAGAAAAAAATAGAAAACGGGCGGAGGCTGCTGTGGCAAAGAGGCGAACTCACATTTAATTCGACTAAATGAAATGCACATGTACATTTTGTGAAAACACAATAAAAAAACATTAAAATTCGTCTTTGATGCTTTTGTAAATTGAAGTTACAAGACAGTGAGCGTCCTGCTGGTTTTCCCAACTCCTCTACTGGTCGGTTTGAGTCCCTCCAGCCCCTGAGCAGGACGGAGCCCTCAGCGCCACCTACATGGTTGAAAATACAAAATGCACATGTTGCTAAAGGAAACGTCGTCCCCTCTCTGATGCTTAAAGGTCTTCTCAGCGTTTGTTTCCCGTGTAGCGGCCGCGTGGTCTTTCTGTTCGGAGCAACAGTTGTTGTTTTTAATAGTCCTCGTCCTCGGAGTCGCTGTCCTTCCGCGTGGGAAGCGTACTTCTGATCGACGACATCAGCTTGTCTTCGATTTGCTTCTTGGGGTTTTCCTCCAGGTCTGTTTTCACCGCACCGCTTTCTGACAACCTCCACTCCAGCTCTGGAGGGACAAAGATGAAGCAAATCACAGTGTTTTACTCGTCAAATACCATCAAAATGAACAGAAAACAAATGTCAACATGCAGTTCAACAGCAGCTTCTATTGAATTTGAATAAACACGTCTCTAAAACACTGTAAACATAAAAACTCAACAGTAAATCGTAAAGATTTGTCACTGAAGATTTAATAAAACAGTCTAACTTGTACCTGCAGGATTAAAATAAATGAAACGTGTTAACAAAACTTATTACTCCAGACTGCCTGACTTAAATTGCAACTACTGAAAGATTAAAATGTGATTATAAACTGAGATTAAAGCTGCAAGCAGCGTCTAACGAGCCCTCGCTTCTCAATGGTCAGCTGCCAATCATCCCATCAGTTTAAGGGCGATTGGATCAAGCACAGCCGAGTTAGATAGCACTTCCTGTTTCATGGCGTGCTGCCGCCTGAGACCGTTAATCGCCATGTGCATTTCCTCAGGTCCTGAGTTCGATCAAGCGTGTGAAGTTTCAGGCTGGTCGTACAGGAAAAGTTACCGATCACTCACGTTTTCTTTCATCGCTAAACGCCACAATGGCAAACGGGCACAGCGCCGCAGGCCGCCACGCCCACGCCTTCATACTTTTGCGGAACATTTTAATAACTTTTTGTCAGGACCGCCTGTAGTTTATGTGGACAAAATTTGAGATGTGTGTGAGTTTTCCTGCAGGACCAGTTCGCTCTTGAAAATGAGAAATTTCTGGAAAAATGGCAAAAAACACGCCAAAATAGCCAAACGGCAGAACGCCGCAGTCCGCCACGGTCACGCCCTCAAACTTTTATGGAACATTTTAATAACGTTTGCTCACCACCACCTGTAGTACATGTGGGCCAAATTTCAGATCTGTAGGAGTTACCCCCTTGGACAAGTTCGCTCTAGAAAACGTGAAAAATTCTGACCGTGAATTCAAAATGGCCGACTTCCTGTTGCATTTTGGGTAAAGGGTTGAGTAGGCAATTTTGTTTGTCTTGTTGTTGTTGTTGTGATACGTATGTGTGTATTGAATTTCATAGCTGTACGTGAAACTAACTGTACTAACTCCCATTAAGTCCGATTTCAAGGTGGCGCTATTGAGTCATTTTGCCATTCATATGTGTAATTCCCCCAAGATATTACATTTTTCACCAGTCCTGATGGGTGTGCCAAATTTGGGGAGTTTTTGAGCATGTTTAGGGGGTCAAATTGGGGTTCAAAGTGGCGTAAGAAAAAGAAACACAGCAGGAACAACAGGGCCTTTGCACTGATCGCTGGCCTTTGCCCTTTCGTGCTCAGGCCCTAATTAAATGCCCAAAATAATCCTGCATCCTTATCACAGCCTGCCAGCTCTCTCTAACCTTCAACTTTGAGGTTCATGCCTCCAAAGACCAGCGGGCCGATGAACTGGGCCTTCATCTCCCCTTCAAAGTAGACGAAGACGGTGGGCAGGTTGCGGTCGGGGTAGTTGGGGATGCAGGTGGTGGAGATGGACTTGAGGAACTTGGTCTGAGGGAACTTTCTGGCCAGTGTGTTCAGGTGCTGGTTGATGAGGGAGCAGAGAGGGATGCTGCAGAGGAAATGACACAAGTTTCTATACAGCTATGTTTGAAAGAAACATCATCTCTCACAGGAAGACAGGACTGAAGGCTTCTACTGCTCTCTCAACCATCCGCCGGTGGACCTACCCCTGTTTGTAGAGGTGCAGCACCACCCAGATGCCGTCTCCAGCCTTGTTGACCTCCTTGACGTAGTCCTGGCCAGAGATCTCGCCCAGCTCCCCAAAGACATTCTTCATCTGAGTCGCCTTCCACTCAGCAAGACGCTTCTGTCTGGAGGACGATGAGTTTACATCAGTGCACAGACAAGCTGAGCTGAGAGGCTTCATCCACAATGAGGGCTACAGTCAGACGTCCTAGAATCTAATGCAGCACTTACTACGTTTGTTGTTCTACCTTTTTAAAGCCATCATCTGAGGTTGAACGCTAGAGGTTCCTGACATGTATGATCCACTCTAGAGACCTTTAGGTTTATAGAAAGCCCTTCACACAGATCTCCACTGACCTGTACATCTCTATGGCAGCTTCATCGTCCTCGCCGAACTCATCCTCGTTCTCCTCCAGTTCTTCCAGCGTCATGCTCTCGTATGTCTTAACTGCTCAGAGAAACAGCAGCAGGTAATCAAATACTCACAACTGAATAGGGTCAAATTAAACTACACAGAACAGATCTAGGTCACAGCTTAAACCATGTTCTGTAACTAACAACACGGACATCCCAGATTAAGAAACAAACACTGATATTTATTCCAACTCCTACCAACAGACTGTTGCTGAAGGGCCAGTTCCTCCTCTTCGCCATCTTTAGGAACCTCTTTGGGAGGAAGGATTCCCTTCTTCCTCAGGATATCGTTCCACTCTGTGTCTTCGTTCGGGTCCTGGCGAGAAAATAAAGCACGTATAGAGGTTTTTTGTTACTCTGGGTTTCTTTGAGCTCCGGTGAGAGTGAAATGCAAGTCTCAGAACTAAAACTGATTAGGTTTTGAAGATCAGATTACCAAGTTTAAGGTTTTATTTTCCAGTTTTGTGCAAAGAAATTTCCTCAACAAGTTTACTTGGTCCGAAACATCAGTTGGGAACGAGTCACAGTCTAAGATAACATGTGCACAAACAACTTTATGAAGTAATCTGACTGTCACACATATAAAAACTAGACAATAATAAGAATGGTGCCGTCTCTAAACTGTCTCCAGAGAAAGAAATGTCTGGAGTGATCTGCCCAATAAAACAACACCGAGCGAGTTTCAACAGCTCAACAACGATCAGTGAAGTTACACAGATATACTTCGCTAAGATCTCCTTTACAAAAGGACTAAAAGTGACTGAATGAGGGTTTCAGGATAACCTCATATTACCACAAACGGACTGAGACTTCTTCTTGAATCTTTTTGCCGTGGTGAAGTTGCAATGTAACTTTGTGATGTAGGCATGAGTTGGGCTAAGTAAGACCTCAGACCTGAACTGACAACAACAGGTCACAAAAACTACATTTACTTATCTCTAATAGCAACAACAACAACTACAACAGTGTTAATGGGCTAAATTCATCCATGAAGTTCCTGATGAAGACATGTTTAAGATGCTGAAAAGCTACTGGTTTTAGGTGTTTGAGAGAATTTGTTTGAGATAAGAACATTTTTACTATAACACCACTTTTCTGCAGTTTCTTAGCAGCCCTTGTTAAATGTCTGAAAGTGGGTCTTATTAAATAATAGTAGCCTAATTTATTTATCTATCAAACAGCCCATTTATCACAAATCGTTTCCGCTCTAATACCAGCTGATTCCACGTCAGATTAACATTTTCTGTCTCTTTCTTTACGACTTTTTCCGGTTTTAAACACCCAACTAGCCAGCAAACACTGAAGCTAACACCCAGACTGTTGCTACTCTGCTAGCTAACTATCAGAACGCCGCCTTAGAACCACGTCGACGCGCTACGACGACACCACCCGACGGTAGGGCGTCTCTTTCACCGACGTTAAACCACAGCTTTTAAAACCGTAACAAAGTTTTACCAACCTGCATTTTGACAGATGAGAGAGCCTCTGAAATCACACCGCTGCTCTCCTCCCAGACACGGAAACAGAAGGAGCGCAGGCAGACCGAGTCCGGCAGAAAACCAAAACCAAGGGCGGTTTTAAATGAACAAACAACACTTTAAACGTTAAGATAAACCTTCATAAACTAAGTACAGCTCCGAATAAACATAAAAAGTATGTTGATGTTTTTTATATTGCGGCGCACGTTGGTAATTTCTCATTTAAAAAGGCTAGGAACTGATGCTTGACGCGTAGGACAATAATAAAAGTGACACCAACTTCCCTTTGAGGCTCAATATGACCATATAAGGAGTTGGAGCGCAGCATTCCATTTGCGGCTGCTGGAACCAAACAGGTGCTGCTCACTCACACTATTTATAAGGCCTTTAAACTTCATCTGGACCATTCAGTCCAGAAAATACAGAAACATCTCAATAAAATAAAATTTAAAAAACATTGGAATAAACTGCTAATGGAAATAATGTGCCCTGAAAGTTTATAAGATACAGGATAAAGTATGTTAATTAACTAAATGTATTTCCTTATCATTACCTCATCTTCTGTTGACATGATGCCAACATTAAAACACATCATAGCTGAACCACCCACAGATTGCATTGTTGGCTCAGATCTCTTCTTAAAACATGCAAAACATGAGAGCAGAGAGTCTCCAGTTCGATAGCTAACATGTAATATTAATAAATTATTAATCAAATGAAGAAAATGAGACAGAAAAGTAAAAAATACTACACCGAACCAGCAGCTATTGGCCTCTTTTCTGTTTTAGTGAGGGGTCAGCTTTAAATGTGACGGTCGGTTTGTTGACATAATATAATATATACTAGATTCACACATCATTTATAAGGTTTTTAAAATTGTATCTGGTCCAATTTATCCACAAAGAAGAGACAGAAAACATAATGATCAAATTATCAATTAAATTAATCTGAGAGTACATAGTAGAAATAAACAATGTGCACCGAAAGCTTAGAATTAAATAATAAAATGTACTTTTTTTATTACTAGTCCAGCATTATATTATATTCAGTTTTATCTGGAATGTAGACGATTCTGCAAGATGCTTGTACCAAAATAAATATATAAAACCTGGATTTTTTTCTGCAATTATAAATGATTCTGGAGGATATTTATGCTAAAAATGAAAAAAAGAAAATAAAGTAAAAGAAAATGAAATAAAGTAAAAGAAAAGAAAATATAAAGTAAAAGAAAATGAAATAAAATTAAATTAAATTAAATTAAGTAAAATAAATTGAAATCAAGTAAAAAAAAAAAATAAAGTGAAATAAAATAAAATAAAGTAAAATAAAAGTAAAGAAAGTAAAATAAAATAATATAAAATAAAGTGAAATTAAATGAAATCAAGTAAAATAAATTTAATTTAATTTAATAAAGTGAAATAAAATAAAATAAAAAAAAGATAAAACGAAATAAAATAAAATAACATAAAATAAAATAAAACAGAACAAAGCCTAGACTGGGAGGTTTTTGTTCCAACACTATAGTAAAAATAATATCAGTAAATATCTTTATTTTATTGTTTTATTTCACAGATGATCCTTGGAGATGTTTGTGCTAAAAAATAAAATAAAATAAAAATATTTACTGATGCAAGTTTAGGATAGTTTTGGAACAAACACCTCCTTAAAATCATCAGTAATGGAAATAAAACGAGGCTGTGTTTTATTTAATTTTATTTATTTATTTATTTTGAATTTAAGTTAAATTTTGCTTTGTTTTCTTTGATTTTTTAATCATTTTATTTTATTTTATTTTATTTTATTGAGGATGAAGATGGTTCTGGGAGATGTTTGTGCCAAAATAAAAACATAAAAATCAGATTTCTATTCCTTCATTGTTTGACCTTTTCTTTTCACTACTCTATAAATAAATGTCATTTCCTGCAGCGTCTTTAAATGCCGACTCGCGTGAACTCGTGTCTTGATGAGGTCATGTTTGGGAATCTGAATGTGCCACGAAACAGCAGCCACACAAATGTCATTAAGTAAAACACTGGTGGCCCTCGATGGTTCATTTGTCTGATTTTAGTTCCAGTTCTTCCGGTTTAACTTCCTCTTTTTCTTCTTCCTCTTTGCCCAAACTATCCCTCGGCTTTGATGAATGAGATCAGATGAGTGTTTGGGGATTATTACTGCTGAACCACGTCAAAAATGGACGACACATGAATCTGTATTTTACTCTGTGCTTGATGACAACTTATAAAGAAGAAGTAAAGCACAGCGGGAGATCCTCCAGTGATCTTTGGGTCAACAGGAGCACGAAAGCAAATGTTCAGCCTGAGTTTCACCACTAGGTTCATCCTGCCATTGATTTAAACAATAAAATAAAATAATATTAAATTCAATTAAATTCAATTAAGTCTAGATTTTTTCTTTATTATTGATGATTTTAGAAGGTGTTTCTTCCCAAACTATACTAAACTAGCATCAGTAAATATTTTCATTTTATTTCATTATTTAAATTTTTATTATATTATATTATATTATATTTGTAATATAATTCAGAAAGATGCTTGTGCCAAAGTAAAAATATAAAACCACATTTGAAAAATTTGTTCCTTTGTTTTTGTTTTGTTTTGATTATTTGTGATTCTGGGAGACATCTGTACCAAAAATAAAACTTCAACTTTTAAAATTTTTATTTATTTATTTATTTGCAATTATAGATGATTCCGGGTGATGTTTGAGCTAGAAATAAAATAAAATGAAATAAAAATAAATTAAGTTAAATTAAATTAAATTAAATTAAATTAA